>VOQK01006058.1:10872-31205 GCA_015052645.1 Benitochromis conjunctus
CTTTTTGTTACTTTTCCAGTTTTTAAGATATAATTTATTATAAATGAGTTTCTTGTTACATTTTGTAGTGTAGTATGATGAGCTACTTATGACAGACCCCTTTTATAAGTGGCATATGGGTCAGTTCACTTCCCCCTGCGCCCTGATAGGCCTTTCCACTACTGTACCAAACAAATCAGCTAATTCTAAGGAGGTCACCTGTTATATGAGATGACCCAAAGTCTGTGTTTAATCAGGTGTTAAGACATACAGGCTTTAGGTTTTGTCAGTGAAGCTTGTTTGTCTGTTGAGGTCCATCATAACAGGCATGACGTGACTCTGGGTCTGGTTTAAGGTTTAGTTCAAAGCAGTATTTTCTGTTATATTGGAGTTTTTTTTAAGCACAGCAGCCATGTATATAATAGTATACCTGAGTATACTGATGATGAAGGGTTTAGGTTTTTTTTTTTTTGTTGTTTGTTTGTTTCTTGAGGTAATTCAAAAGCAGAACATGACGGTCAAAATCTTTCATGTTCCAGTTGTGGGTCTTAAATGAAGTTCAGACTTATGATAACATCTCATAATGTTGCCTCAGCTGCTCAAACCCACAAGCAAGTAGATCTCACAAGTATGTGAAATCCTGTAAAACAGGTCATCCCGCTGCTGTGGCCGTAACCTCCACAATCAAAACGGCTTCCTCTTAAGAGAAAAAACACTCAAAAATGCTGATGTTTATACTGAGGTATGTTCCTTCACAAGAGTAACTCACACTGTTGTTTATTTTAAGAATGCATAAACCATCCTGCTCTCAGAAATACCTAATAGAGCACCAAATCCACCACAAAATACACAGAAAACTGAAAACTATATTAATCCAGCTGTTTTGGATCAAGCTGTTTTCTCTGTTTCCCACACATATTTCACTGAGGCAGGCCACTCTAATATATTTTCTCTTCCCGCTATTATAAAAAGAGACTAATTTTAGCATTTTTTTGTTTCTATTTTTTCATCCATCTAAGAAAATAACACCATCCACGATCAGGTTACTGACTCACATCCCCCTTACTCTTATTTAGAAAGTTCAGTCACTGCTAACCAGCTACCCATGGCGTTTCCCATCTCATGTTTCCCATAACGACTCGCTTGTTGTTTTTGTTGTTGTTGTCGCCGGTGTCCTCAAAATCATTTGGCAAGAGGATCTCTTAAAGAGGCGGCCGATTATTACTGTTCAGTTATTTATTAATGTAACAGGTGTAGTTCTCTCTTATTTTGCTAGTCATTGTTAACCCTACGCAGTCTGTACGTCATCACAGTCCACTGAGTGATGCTTTTAAAAGAAGTTATCAAAAAGTATATATATAGTTTTTGCTGTATTTGAATTGCCAAACTTTATTATTATAACTTTAACGTTGTTATCTTAGCAGTATGATGGTGCTGGGGTTTTTTTTTTTTTATCAAAAGCAGTGAAATATTGAAAAGCATTCATTTAGCCGCCATCGAATACCCACAGAAAGGTTCCTCTCACCACAGAGTTGTGTGTGTATACAGTGTTTATATAAGAAACAGGTTGGCTAAATGTTTCATCTCCACCTGCAGAAACCAGCGATACTTTTAGACTCTTGACTTCTGTTTTGGTAGACTGCCTTCATTTGATAGTTTTCATTCATCTGCACTCGGTCATGTAGCCACATTATGCCACCATGCTGCTGCCACTTGTTCCTTCAGAAATACACAGACTCACAATAACATGTCCCCGTCTCCCCTCCAGTCGACCGCATCGTGGGCCTGGATCAGGTGGCAGGAATGAACGAGACGGCGTTTGGTGCCACCTACAAAACTAAAAAGGGCATGTTTCGTACAGTGGGACAGCTCTACAAAGAGTCACTCACCAAGCTCATGGCCACACTGAGAAACACCAACCCCAACTTTGTCCGCTGCATCATCCCCAACCACGAAAAAAGAGTAAATACTTTTACTTATCAGAAATGGAAAGTCTGGGACTCCTTTAAAAAAATAAAATAAGGTTTCTGTTTCTGTACCTAAGAGTGTATCATTTCCTCCTTCAGGCTGGTAAACTTGAGCCTCACCTGGTTCTGGACCAGCTCAGGTGTAACGGAGTCTTGGAGGGGATTCGTATCTGCAGACAGGGCTTCCCCAACCGCATCGTCTTCCAGGAGTTCAGACAGCGGTGAGAAACATCATCATTTTTTATTTTATTTTTTTGTATTTATTTTTTTTAACTCCCAAAAAGTTGATTGTGTTCATCTGGACGTAGCGTTTTCAGTGGGAGAAACATTTCGTCACTCATCCAAGTGACTTCTTCAGTCTCAGCTGACTGCAGGTTTCCCCAACCTTATAAACAGTACATTTGCATAATGACAAACTAGTCCACTGAATGAACATTGGGCTGTGAGGTCAGTTCCTTGATCATTAATATGCAAATTGTCATGACCATTGATCAACAACCACAGATCAAGCCCATTGATCAAAGACCAGTGATCAGTGGCCATGAGTACCATTCACAGAGTTAGGGAACAGCTGCAAGCACAGCACTGAAAACACTACGTCCAGATGAACAGAATCAACCTTTTGGGATTTACTTACCTGGATGATTGAGCATGCATCAACACATTTTTTAACTCTTTCTTTTTTCTTTTCAAAAAGAAAACTTTGACTTCATTCACACGTTGTTCTCTTTGCACACAGATATGAGATCCTTACACCCAACGCTATCCCCAAGGGTTTCATGGATGGGAAACAAGCCTGTGAGAGAATGGTAATGCTATCTTTCCTGATCCTGTGATGGCTGTTGGATATATACACCACTGCTGATAGGAGAACACGTCTGACACATCCAACAAACAAGTGAAACATACTTCAAGGCTCAGTCCACACTGATTCAAGGAAACTTTGCATTTAACCCATAAACAAGCAAAAACATTTCACACCATTTACAGGTTTGAATATGCCCAGGATGAGCGCTGATTGGACAGTCAACGGTTATGGGGTGTCAAAATGTTAATTTGTCTTTTTAAATGTTTTCTAAACTTGGCTAGACAAGAGTTCTGGGTAAACAGCTTTGAGTGTTGAACAAAAGAAATCAGTCCACGTACCTCAAACCAAAACTGAAAACTCCCTCCACACCAGAATTATTTCTGGATCTGAAAGTTTGTAACATTTTCTTGGAAGGCATCAAACTACCAGTTTTTTTCTTTTTACCCCTCAGCCATAAAAGGCTGATGGGGGTATTGGGTGACATGGACACCCAAGTTTGTGAATGCAATAGCTCAAGAAAGGACGTCATCTAGGATTTCCACTCTGATAGCATATGTGCGTCTAGTACAATGCTGAGGGGTAGCACAGTATTTTGTTGATTTTTATATGTATTTGTGTAGATGTCACCTGAAATGTCCAACATTGGTCTCATCTTGCAATGGTAAAGAATCCTTCCCAAAAAATTCCTTGATCCAGATCTGGATTGACTCCAAGAGTTAATCAGGCCTGACATATGCAAAAAATGTGGAAGTTTTTCAGTGATCCTGCTAACAAACAGTCTGAACCAATCTATTAATCACTGTGGCAGAGGTCGTTTAAGCTCATGCAGTTTATTCATCTACAACTTACTGTATTCCGTTTATAGATCCAAGCCCTGGAGCTGGACCCCAACCTGTTCCGGATTGGTCAGAGCAAGATCTTCTTCAGAACTGGTGTTCTGGCTCATCTGGAGGAGGAGCGAGACCTGAAGATCACTGACATCATCATCTACTTCCAGTCCGTGTGCCGTGGATACTTGGCCCGCAAGTGAGTCTTTATATCGCTGTATGAGTTATTCCCATATTATAGTTGACATAGTTTACATCCTACAGTCTGTACAACTTGGTAGTTTGCACTCGCCTTCCTTTCCTGTACTCTCTGGCTGACCTCCTTGTAGTATTGCTAGTAAGTCACCTGTCACATGCTTAATCAGAGCCTCTAGTGACTTTTTTTTACCCCAGTGTATTAGTTTTTACGACTTCCTGGACAGCCTATATTTTTGAGTTTCTCTGGTGAGAACAAATACAAGGATTTAATACCCAGAGTGCACTTTGAGATGGAGATCCAGCTGCTCAAACCAGCATGCATGGTGGTCTGAGACAACTGGTTGGGCACGTGTAAATGTATCTATGGTGTTTGTTTGCAAGTTTATCTTAATGCTTCAAAATATTCTGTCATGTTTTATTAAGCCCCGGGTATTTAGCATACTATAAAAATCAAATAGAAGTGATGTGCATTTTTATTGCTGGCAAAAGAAGGAGCATCAGTATTATTATTCTATTATTATTCATGTCTAAAATACAATGATGAAATGCGCAGCTGGAAAAGGAGACAATTTTAATTAGGTAACTCTTGGTAATGGATCTGGAACGCTTTTCCGCTTTAGGGGGCGTTACGGTGAGTTTGAGCTCCGCGTCCATTTTACCTTTCCCGTTTGAGTCACTCTCACGGCACTGATAATGTTGATTCAAGTGTAATTTATAGTCCGGACAATATTTCCGTCTGCATGCACGTTTCTGTTGGGACAGCAGGCGGAGAGAGAACATCCCCCACAGCAGACGCGCTTCAACTGTGTGTCACTGGATGCGGACGACCTCTGCGTCTGCTGAATGCTGATTGTTTGACAAATGCTCCGAAATAAGGAAGGGAGAACAGTGGAGCTCACCGGGAATGGAAGAACTGTGGAAAAATCTAAAACTTTAAAGATCAGAAGACATAGCATGAAAGGCATAGACAGTGGCTGCAGTGGACACTGTTCACTGTTTTTAACATTTTGCTCTTCTCCGCGGCTGGCTGACAGCTCAACAACAGCACAAATAAGAGTGGCCCACAGGCCGGTTGTAATACATACGTTGTACACTCCCTCTCTGCAGATGGGACATCCCCGAAGTGCCAGTGGAGAGCAAACATGCCACCACTGCTGAAACATAAAATTCTGTTTTAGGCTGCAGGAGGCAGCTGTTCCAAAAAGGCACCATGCACTGCTCAGCACAAAAGTTGGACTCTTAACCACATACCTGCACCTACAGTCTTGTTTTTTAATTAGAAAGGTGGTGATATGTCAGTGCACCCTAATATACAAATTATTATTTAAAAAAGTGGTGAATTGACAGTTGCTCAGCTGTATTGATCTCTCATTTTTTCTCTTAGAGCCTTCGCTAAGAAGCAGCAGCAGCTGAGTGCCCTGAAGGTCCTGCAGAGGAACTGTGCTGCGTATTTGAAGCTGCGACACTGGCAGTGGTGGAGACTCTTCACCAAGGTGAGAACCACGACACCAACCTCTGACAGCAAAAGATGGCTCTTATATCGCTCGTATCAGCCCGATAACTCTGCTTCCCCGCAGGGGCTAAGCCCTGAAGCTCTACTTTTTCAGAAATCAGTGTTCAGATTGCTCTGGCAGAATTTCTTAATCCAAACAGTCTGTTTTTATAACTCGCCTTGGTCCCAATCATGTTAATCCATTAATTACATTGGAGGGAATAATTACATATGGTAGGAAAGTGCTGATAATAATAAAAAAAATGCTACTTGCAGTAGTAAAACTACAGGTTTTCTACCATTAACCGACCAATATGACCGTGAAAAAAATGTTGGATTTATTCTGTTTGCTATTTACAATGTCTTCAGTTTAATTTGTTGAACATTAGAGTCTAATTTTTTTCCTCTCTCACTCAGGTGAAGCCGCTGCTGCAGGTCACCAGGCAGGAGGAGGAGCTGCAAGCCAAAGACGAGGAGCTGATAAAGGTGAAGGAGAGGCAACTTAAGGTGGAGAATGAGCTGGTGGAGATGGAGAGGAAACACCAGCAGGTAAAAATATCCCAATAATTATAATTCATTAAAATATATTGATTATGTCTTCAGGGAAATGACACGTTTGTAGTTTTTGGAAAGACTTGTAGCCGTGAAGGTGGTACACATTTTCCGAACTGCTTCTTCTCTCCAGCTCCTCGAAGAGAAGAATATTTTAGCAGAGCAGCTCCACGCGGAGACGGAGCTGTTTGCCGAGGCTGAAGAGATGAGAGTTCGTCTCCTCTCCAGGAAGCAAGAGCTGGAGGAGATCCTTCACGACCTGGAGTCCAGGGTGGAGGAGGAGGAGGAGAGGAACCAGAGTCTGCAGAATGAGAAGAAGAAGATGCAGTCGCACATCCAGGTTTACGTCATCCCCGCTTCAGATTTCAAAACACAAACTTCTCTCGTTCTTTTATTTGATAGATATTGTCGTCTTCACGTTACGAATCTTTGCCATGTTTTCTTCCTACAGGACCTGGAGGAGCAGCTGGATGAGGACGAAGCTGCAAGACAGAAGCTGCAGCTGGACAAAGTGACTGCTGAGTCAAAGATCAAGAAAATGGAAGAGGACATTTTGCTGCTGGAGGACCAAAACTCTAAGTTCCTCAAGGTGAGGCAATCATAGCTGGAAATTAAAGTTCAAACAAAATCCAGGAAGCAGAGGAAGCTCTTTAAGGTGGAATCATTAAAGGTTTATCAGTAAATAAAGTTTGACTACTTTGCAGTCATGTCACAGAGTTAAATACACAGACAGGCTGTAAGGAAAACGGAAGGCTTCCTTTCAAATACCATAAAGATTGTTTGACAACATTCAACTCAGTTATTAAAGCTGAATTAGGGATGTCTGTGGCTCAGGAGGTAGAGCATGTGGTCTACTAATCAGTAGCCTGGTAGTTTGATCCGTGGCTGCTCTAGCCTACATGCTAAAGCATGCTTGGGCAAGATGTTGAACCCCGAGTTGCTCCTGATGCATTCATCAGAGTGTGAGTGTTAAAAAGAAAGATAGAATGTTGCTAGTGTGAATGAGTGAACAAGACATGTTGTATAACACTCTATGTTAACGCAATGGTTATCAGAGACAGCAGTAAATCACACTGTATGCTGTTCCTTAAACATGTGAGCGAAATATTCAGATGAGCATCGACTGCAGTTCTTCCTCTGCCTGGCAGTAATGAGTCGCCTGCTACCTTCAGTCTCTGCAGTCTGTGCAGTGAAGGGTGCTGCTGTCTACCATCTGCTTTCTAATCTCATCACAAAGCTAAATAGAGGAAATGGTTAGCTGTATGACACAGTTAATAGATGGTGTTGGTGATAGTCCCACCAGATAATAAGACTTTGAAGCTCATGACTGTTTCTCCTCATTGATCTGTCTGTTCTCTGCGGTAAAGTGTAATGATGTAACTCAAAGTAGAAAGTCCTGTAATGTTTCAGTCAGTGATTACAGTTTATTATATTAGATTTTGGTAAATGGGGCTATTATTCTGCAATTTATAAATGTGTGTGCAGAGTTGTGTATTTACGTTTCAATCAATTTGGTGTGTAACCAAATTTGTAAATGTGTGCAGAGAGAGAAGTCTGTAACTCAAAGGTTTCGTTTCCAGTGTCAGGCCTCTAAAAACCACCACCACTCATTGGGAACATGTATATATGATCACAGTGGTGGATGCTCATGTTAAACACGGCCAAAGTTTCAAAGAATGAGCTGAAAGATAAAAACACAGTTTCAGATATTTGTTTCTACTGTTGGATTTGAATGATGTCACTGAGAGAGGACCGCTACCATCTTATCATCATCTCAAGCACAGAGCTCCAGACATCACTTGCCTGCCATTAAACCCTTTCTCTTTTTTTTGAGAGGGGCAACCAATCAGAAGAAAGTTTGTTTAAAACATTGGGTTAGCTAAGAGAGCAGAAACCGAGGCCCCAGTGAAAGATAAGTGAGATTAAAAATAATGATGGGAAAGGAGCCTGCAAAACAGTATGAAGGTAAAACTAATGTAAAAATTGAGTTTTTCCTTCCCACTGTCGCCAAATTCTTGCTCATCTGATTGTTGTTTTTTCTCTGTATTCCTGTACAAGCCTTGAGGCAAATGTTGTTGGGATTTGACGCTATATTATTTAATTGACTTAATTCTGGGCTTTGGGTTGGAGGCACTCACCATTTGTCCATGGACTGACCCCCTGGCAATAAAGTACTGAGACCTTTTCCTGTTTATACAGCACTTGCAGGTCTTGAGTCATCCGAGGTACACAATCCTTCATGTTTTTGTTTTTTTAAACCCAACAGGAGAAGAAGCTGCTGGAGGACAGGATCACCGAGATGACCTCCCAGCTGACCGAGGAGGAGGAAAAAGCAAAGAACCTCGGCAAGGTCAAGAACAAGCAGGAGATGATGATGGTTGACCTGGAGGGTAAGGCACTACCAGCAGGCCGTTACCGGCTCCATGTGGGGTCCAAAAATAGATCATGTCCACCAGGACAGACACAAAACAGGGCTGTGTGTAAAGGGTAGACCAGGGGGAGTGTTGGAGTTTAAATAAACCAGCAAGATCAAATCTTCATAAAAATAGAACAGCATAGAGGTCAGTTGGGACATGCAGTATGACTGTTAATGATTTAGTGTTTACAACTGTACAGTGAAATAATTGGCAGCTAATATGATTACATGTTTGTGTTTTGCCTTTTCCTTGTATGGCTGCTGCACAACTTGTGACCGTACTCAACGATTAATAAAAAAAAAAAAAAAAAATTAACTCCAAACAGAAAAGTTTGTTATGATCTGTGACCACGTTTGAATTTCCATTTCTGAAATGTGTTGCTATTGCATGTGGTTGTGCTTCCCTTTAGAGCGTTTAAAGAAAGAGGAGAAAACGCGTCAGGAGCTGGAGAAAGCCAAACGCAAACTGGACGGCGAGACAACCGACCTGCAGGACCAGATTGCGGAGCTGCAGGCACAGATAGAGGAGCTGAAGATCCAGCTGGCGAAAAAGGAGGAGGAGCTGCAGGCTGCTCTGGCCAGGTCAGTCGCAGACATTAAAATGAATGTGTCACACAACCTCTGCGAAACGTAAACACTGACCCAACACAAAACCGCCTCTTGAAAAGAAAAAAAAAAAGCCAGTATGAGTATTTACTGAGAGGTGCAGTGTTGGTTTAGTGACTGAATGGTGTGGAAATGGGTATTATTATTGCAGCTTGCCTCATTGTAAATGTGTTTGTAGGCGAAATCACAAACATGATTTCTTGATGTTTGTAGCGGAGAACTGCAGATTCCACTAGGTTGAACGAACGACCCATTCTTCTTCTTTTTTATCATGACTGCTCGTGGTCTTCACGAGAATACTTTAAACCCACTCCCTGTCATTCTCGATTTCTGTTGGGTTTGCGAACATTCATCACACCACGAGTGCTCCCTGGCCGGCACACACGCACCACACAAGCCATAGAAAGGACTCTGTTTCAGGTGGCAGCACTGCTCACGCTGTTTTCTAATTGAAGGGCCCTAACGCAGAAAAATGTCATGTTTATGTTTAGAAACTGAACTCTGTTATCACGAAATAAATGTTTATTTCATAATTAGATCTAGTTAAATATTCACGACTTGGTTAGAGCTCAACAGCAGTGAATCAGATTTAGAAGAAAGTTCAAAAGAAACAAAGTTAAGAAGAAACAAAAACACTTTTTGGTGAAGTTTTTTTTTTATTTTTTTATAGCTGCTCTCTGCAAACCTACGCTTGTGTGGTAATGTTTAACTGCTAGTGTTGCTCATTTCAGGAACATAAATCCTCACACGCATCTGCACTGTACAGCACCTCCTCCCGTTTCCATGACAACAGCACTCCATCGTGAGACTGAAATAGCCATTCAATAACAGACACACGTGCAACTGTGAAATTAAAGCGGCGAACGCTCTTCAGCACTCAGGCACTCTGCGGCGTTTCCTCTCAGCGACGGCGGCTCGGACCTTTCGTCTCTGGGGCAGCCGCGTCTGATTACAGACAAACTGATGTTGATTGATGCGCTGCGTGCACAAGGAGTCAAGAGCTGGGATAAAACGGGCCGTCATCTCGTTTTAACAACTCTTCCAGCAATAAGTTCGAGTTTTTATTAGCATTTAAAGCACATGATGCCACACAAGACAAAGAGTGCATTTATCACACAGGCAGATGGACATATTCTGTTAATATTACTCCATTATGTTTCCCTCTGATTGCAGTGGGTTCATAACACGAGCATACAGTTAACTAATCCACTGTATGCAATGTTCGGTACTGAGTGTATGTGAACTTGTATGAATGGGGGAGATGTTAAAACTTGGTTTTAATATAATCCACAAAGAGTTTCTGTCTTTTCTTAAGATAATCATGAGACATATGCAGTGAATATTAGCTTCTCATACTCATGTTGCATCTCCTCCACCTGGTACTGTTTGCATCTAACCTCCAGCTATATATTTTCTATATATATTTAATTTCCACAGCGGTTAAATGTCTACATTTGCTTTCATGTTTGATTTTTTTTTCTCCCATGTTTATCCTTCATAAAACTGCTAATGAGGTAAACGGCTGTGGAGGTGTTTTCCTCTGAAGGTCAGCTCTGATAACTTTAATGCGACTTCTCAGTGGTCCCCTCCGTTTAGCAGACACCGGGTTTGATGGTAAACATCTGCCCGACTAATTTCACACACAGAAATCATCGGTTTAGTCACAGCCGCACATAATTAGTCTTTCATTAAAGCTGATGTGCCTCATTTTGAGTTCAGCGGCTATTCTGAGAACAATCCTGTCGTCTTTGATAGTTTGGAAAACAGGCCATTGCAATTATATGGGAGTCATTAGTGCTTTTAATCAAAGCGGCGTCACTGTGTTAATTATAAACCTGAATCATTTTGACGTTCACTGTGTTTAATCAGCAGATTTCTACATTAGTGAGGAATGTCGCAGCAACGCCGCAGCCAGCAAGAGGTTTACTTGGACACACATCCAGCTGCAAACAAATCAGCAGTCCCATCACATTTTCCTCTTCTCATGAGGAGCGCGCACACACATATACACAGCTTCAGCTGCAAACAGTTCACCACACTGCCACCATGTGTGCACAGGTGGCTATCTCAGCCTTGAAAGGACAGCAGTGACTTACCTTTCATTGAATTCAATTGATGTTTTTTTTTTTCCCCACTCAAACTCTGCACACAGTCATAGTTGTTGCTCTCAGTGGACTTTCCAGCTCATTAGTTGGTGTAAAACAGTAAACTACTCACAAGAAAAATGATTGTGTTCTTTCAGTACTTCACACATTACATTAACCAGTGAATTTTGCTGCGATGAGCTGCTGCGTCACTGTCGTTTGACGTCTGCATACATGTCAGTTCGTTGTAGTGTTGTGTCTGCGTTGACAGGTAACGTTACAGCCACCTGGACCCTCGAGCTCACGATGTGATGATGAAATTTAGGAAGTGAGGAAGTCTGTTAAACGTCCTCTGGATGATGTCTCAATTTAAGATACAAATGTGATATAGAGAGAAAAAAGGACAGTTAGAAATCCATATCATCAGTTGAAGATTTGAGGAAATGTTTGAATTTTATTAAATTCTCTGATGAAGACCTGCTCTGAAAAACTGACGTCCGTTTGTGCGTCTCCAACTAGGTGCGATGAGGAGTCCGTGCAAAAGAACAACGCTTTGAAGCAGATTCGGGAGCTGCAGGCACAGATAGCTGAGCTTCAGGAGGATCTGGAGTCTGAGAAGATGTGTCGAAGTAAAGCTGAGAAACTCAAGAGAGACCTGAGTGAGGAGCTGGAAGCTCTGAAGACGGAGCTGGAGGACACGCTGGATACCACGGCCGCCCAGCAGGAACTCAGGTGCTTGTTAAAGCTCATTTATCAACGATGATAAAGTGAACCTCACATTTGGTATACGTCAGGTAGCACTAACTGTTCTATAGACCTCAGTCTACATCCATCTTTATATACAGTCTTGTGTTTTTAACCTTTTCCCTCGTGGATGATCTCCAGGAGCAAGCGAGAGCAGGAGGTGGCAGAGCTGAAGAAGGCCATTGACGAGGAGACCAAAAACCACGAGGCTCAGATCCAGGACATGAGACAGAGGCATGCCACAGCGCTCGAAGAACTGTCCGAACAGCTGGAGCAGGCCAAGAGGGTGAGCTGCTCAAACCTTTCTAACCTGAAGGTCTTCAGTGTACCTTCATATTAGTCACTAAAACCTTTTTTTATTTTTATTTGCTCTGTGCAGTTCAAGGCCAACCTGGAGAAGAACAAGCAGTGTCTGGAGAATGACAACAAAGAGCTGGTCTGTGAAGTGAAGGCTCTGCAGCACGCAAAGACGGAGTCGGAGCACAAGAGGAAGAAGCTGGAGGCTCAGCTGCAGGAGTCATTGGCCAGGGCCACCGAGGTGGAGAGAGCCAAGGGAGAGCTGGCCGACCGCTCGCACAAACTCCAGGTAAATGCCTCCGTGTCAAAGTTCAGGTCTCATTTTTGGGACGGATTAATTTGTTTTGGGTTTTTTTTAAAAGGGAAAGATTTGCTTAACGTGATTCCATTTTTTTGTCAGACGGAGCTGGACAACGTGTCTACTTTGCTGGAGGAGGCGGAGAAGAAAGGCGTCAAACTGGCTAAAGAAGTTGAAAACCTGAACAGCAAACTGCAAGACTCTGAGGTACGAAAGACCGTCAGCATCAGCGTTTCTGCCTGGATGATTTCAGAGCTGCAGGAGACGTGTTCAGAATCATCATTTTACCTGATAAATCGTCTGTGGAGCAAGATTAATATGGTTAATTGAAACTAAGCAGAAATAAAACCACAAAAACATTTAAGACGAGTAAATTGTTTATATACCTTTTCTCAACTTCTTAATGACAATACGTCCATATTACAGTTTTAAAAAGGAAAACCAACACTGAAGCTAAATACACCTGAACTGACTTGAGAAATA
The DNA here is from genome assembly GCA_015052645.1 of Benitochromis conjunctus. Taxonomy (NCBI): domain Eukaryota; kingdom Metazoa; phylum Chordata; class Actinopteri; order Cichliformes; family Cichlidae; genus Benitochromis; species Benitochromis conjunctus. The sequence goes on from VOQK01006058.1 coordinate 23,624, forward strand.
AATAAAAACTAATAAAAAAAACTTAAGAACTAATAATCATTCTATGGAAGTATAATAATAGTTTAATACTTTTGGGTGCTGGTGATGTGTTCGTGCTTTTTAGACAGACCTCAGGTTAATCAACATTAAGTCTTCTAGTGAAACCAAGCAGCTTTCTGCTCTGTGTTATTCTCACATATCCAACGAGGACAGCCTCTGTTAAAGTATCAGCGTATTAAGACTAAAACAGGTGTAACTTCTTTTCGTTTGTCTTTCGACCGTCGTTTCTGATCGTGGTTTTTGCGCGTAGGAGTTGCGGCAGGAGGAGACGCGTCAGAAGCTGAACCTGAGCGGACAAATCCGCCAGCTGGAGTCGGAAAAGAACAACTTGCTGGAGCAGCAGGAAGAGGATGAGGAGGCACGCCGCAGCCTGGAGAAACAGCTGCAGAGCGTGCAGGCTCAGGTACACGTTCACCAACAAGCACGTCCGATGCACACAACCCAGTGAGGCAGAAACACCTTCGAGGTACCGCTGAAGCCGAGTGTCAGGAGAAGGGCCCAGCAACTGTTTCCTGCTGTTTACCTGCTGTGAGCACCTGTCGCTAAGGTGCAGCACAGCGTGCAGACAGCTGTAACTGAGTGAGGCTTCACAGATAAATGAAGAGAAAATCTGAGTCACTTCAACACATGTGGTTCAGATTAATAATTGATCAAACTATTATCAGCATCTGCAGGTAAACATCAGCTCATTATTTCTCCAGCACACACTGCTGGGACACCAAAGGTCACGTCACAAATATTTTTAAAATGTCTTTGTAGCTGTTTGAGACGAAGAAGAAGTTGGAGGAGGATGTGGGAGCAATGGAGGGTCTGGAGGAGGTGAAGAGGAAACTCCAGAAGGACATGGAGCTCACCAACCAGCGTCTGGAGGAGAAGACGATTTCTTTGGACAAGATGGAGAAGACTAAAAACCGACTGCAGCAGGAGCTGGATGACCAGATGGTTGAACTGGACCTCCAGAGACAGATCGTGTCCAACCTGGAAAAGAAGCAAAAGAAGTTTGACCAGGTACCGGCGATCAAACAGAGATGAGATATTGAAGGTCTCTTACGGTTTGTTCAGTGTAATAAAGGCTCTGTTGTCTGCGCTAGATGTTGGCTGAGGAGAAGACCATTTCTGCTCGTTATGCTGAGGAGCGTGATCGCGCCGAGGCCGAGGCCAGAGAGAAGGAGACCAAGGCTCTGTCGATGGCCAGAGCTCTGGAGGAGGCCTTGGAGGCCAAAGAGGAACTGGAGCGGTTTAACAAGCAGCTCCGCGCTGAAATGGAGGACCTGATGAGCTCCAAGGATGATGTGGGGAAGAATGTGAGTAACCTTTTGACGTCTCCAGTCACACTGCTGATTAAGATATGTTCACATGTCAGAAATACCTGAGGACCTGAAATCTCAGGATTTCAAAAGTTTATTTTGCAGCTGTGTCACAATTTTGTCGCTCCTCTGGCTGCTCACAGGTCCATGAACTGGAGAAGTCCAAGCGTACGTTGGAGCAGCAGGTGGAGGAGATGAGAACACAGCTGGAGGAGCTGGAGGATGAGCTGCAGGCCACAGAAGATGCCAAACTCCGCCTGGAAGTCAACATGCAAGCCATGAAGGCTCAGTTTGACCGAGACCTGCAGGCCAGAGACGAGCAGGGCGAGGAGAAGAAAAGGGCGCTGGTTAAACAGGTACGAAGTGGCCGATGATCCTGAAAGACTGACGCCACATTTTTAATGTGCATTTTATCTTCATTTACGTCATCAAAATGCCAGCGGTTGCATTAAGTGTAAAAATAGTGGGCTGAAACTGACACGCTGAGTGTTGTTGTTGCTTTCTTCCAGGTACGCGAGATGGAGGCAGAGCTGGAGGACGAGAGGAAGCAGAGATCTGTGGCTATGGCAGCCAAGAAGAAGCTGGAGATGGACCTGAACGAGCTGGAGGGTCAGATTGAAGCTGCCAACAAAGGCAGGGACGAGGCCATCAAACAACTCCGAAAACTACAGGTACTCAAATGTTTGGTTCGTGTCTGTCCTGATTTTCTGTTATCTCAGTCTCTAAGCTGGTCCATATCATGTTGCTGCTCCTGCAGGCTCAGATGAAGGACTACCAGAGGGAGCTGGAGGAGGCCCGAGCCTCCCGGGATGAGATCTTTGCCCAGTCCAAGGAAAATGAGAAGAAACTCAAGAGCCTGGAAGCTGAAATCTTGCAGCTTCAGGAGGTGGAGTTCTGAGTTTTACTTTGCGATATGAGCTCCCTTTTGTGGTAAGAATTAGAGTGATTTGTGTGTAACGTCTGAAATGCTAAACGATGTTGTGTGTGTGTCTGTGCAGGACCACGCAGCTTCAGAGAGAGCCCGTCGACATGCTGAACAGGAGAGGGATGAGCTGGCTGATGAGATCTCCAGCAGTGCTTCTGGAAAGTCAGTATGAACACATAGTTTGTACAAACTTCATATTAATAATTAGCCAGGTTTTATGTGCCCCTCAGGGATTAAATGATTTGTTTTGTAGTCTTACAATCGCTGTAAATCAGTAGAAATTTAATAGAAACTCTGCGCCAGGTCGTCACTGCTGGAGGAGAAGCGGAGGCTGGAGGCTCGCATCACCCAGCTGGAGGAGGAGCTGGAGGAGGAGCAGGGCAACATGGAGCTGCTCAATGACCGCTTTAGAAAGGCCAACCTGCAGGTAGGCACACTTGATAATCAGCACTGTCGCAAACGTTATCTGGATGTGAGACAGCTACTGGTTGCTAGGGGAAAATCTGTATTTCCTGACTAGTTGTCAAGTGTTTCCCGGAGGTTGCTGGGTGGTGCTAGGTGAAGCTAGCAGAGAATGATGTACCAAAAAACTCTTGATTGATGAGAAAGGATAAGACAATACTTGTGGTGTGCCAATGTTTCTTTTAAACACTAAACACAGTAAAATTAAAATGCCCATCATCGTGTTTGTCTGCTCTCATTTTCCCACAATCCCTCTCACCTGCCTGCCCCCCTCTCTCTCTCTCTCTCTCTCTCTCTCAGGTCGACACCCTGAATACCGAGTTGGCAGCAGAGCGCAACACTGCGCAGAAGAGCGAGAACGCCCGCCAGCAGCTGGAGCGACAAAACAAGGTCTCATAGACTTAGAGCATATTACATTGTTTATCTTTCTCAGTTCACATTTCCCTTCTGTTTACGCCCTCCTGTACTGTTCTTCTTTTCATTCATACACCTCATCTCGTTTATTTATTTTTTCTTTGTTTTTAAGCATTTCACGTCTCTTTAGTACACGATAGCCCAGCCCGGGAGCTGCCACCAGTCTCCTCTGAGGCCTAAACCACAGCCTAAACTCCACTTTGATCTTAAGTGGGCCGAACCAGTGAAAATAAACGATAAACATGTTCAAGAAAAGATTGTGGTAGTTCGTTGCTCAAACTCTCCTGCAATTATAAATTTGGAATTTAAAGTTTTCATGAATTCACAGAAAATGTCCTTGTACTGATGAATTGAAAGTAAAATCTTTAAAACTGATGAAAATATAGTTAAAAGTTCAAAATCTAAGCATTCCTTCACATTTCTAAAGCTGTCCAGTGGTCTGGATTGGAGTCTTTGCCGGGCCAATTCTGGCCCCCGGGCCTTATGTTTGACACCCCTGATCCCATACGCAAAGGCAGCAGATCGGGACAGGAGCATTTCATTTTTTGGGGTTCAGTAGCACGATGTCATCCCCCAGAGTCAGTCCCTCTGACCCGCAGCTCTGCTGTGACTCTCTGCTGCAGCGCGCACATCACAGATGCACCATTGGGTTCAGGAAATACATAAGATGATCCTTCAGGTGCATTAACAGGACCTCCTGATCACAACTCTAAACTAAAAAAATGAATATTTGTTATATGACCATGAACACAGGAGCTGAAGACCAAGCTAGCAGAGCTGGAAGGGGCTGTCAAGTCGAAGTTTAAGGCATCCATCACTGCTCTGGAGGCCAAAATCCTGCAGCTGGAAGAGCAGCTGGAACAGGAAGCCAAGTAAGTGGCCAGATGTTAAAGAGCACATTTTAGATCCTTTTGAGTAGACCAGTACGATAATTTGGTCATGTTTACCTTTTTCACTATTAAACCTCCAGGGAGAGAGCTGCGGCCAACAAAATCGTCCGACGTACAGAGAAGAAACTGAAGGAGGTGATGATGCTGGTGGAGGATGAGCGTCGTCATGCCGACCAGTACAAGGAGCAGGTACGGACACACGGGGAATGATTGGGCTTTGCCTTGTCTGTATTCACACTGCCGGGTCTCTACAACCTCTCACCATCCACCTGCGTCTGTGCGTCAGATGGAGAAGGCGAACTCTCGCATGAAGCAGCTGAAGCGTCAGTTGGAGGAGGCAGAGGAGGAGGCCACCAGAGCAAACGCCGCTCGCAGGAAGCTGCAGAGGGAGCTAGACGACGCCATTGAGGCCATCGAGGGTCTCACCCGAGAGGTCACCTCGCTGAAGAACCGCCTCAGGTACAAAGAGGACAGCGATCAACCTGTTTTAGAGATAACCCAGAACCTGATCTAGATACCGAAACAGTGCAGGAATGAATATTATTACTGTGTCCCCAGTCCTCCCACCCCACCCTCTACACCCTCATCTTGTTGATAGCTCTCATTCCTGCATGTGTGAAACATGGTGATGGAGCCGGGATGGGTAAATGGATTGGCACTTATAGATCACCTTCCTACTCTATTTCAGCACTCTCTGCTACAAGTCTCATTCACCCAGTCACACATATTCATACAGTGCGTTTATCAGATCCTGAGCTCTTTATCCAGCATCCACTCTCATTGATGCTTCGGGGGAAACGTGGGGTTCAGGGTCTTGCCCGAGGATACCTCGTCACACAGACTGGAGGAGCCAGGAAGCGAGCCAGCGCATCAGGCAGCTAGTATTTAAGCTGTAATCAGATAACTATGTGGTCTCATTTAGTTTATGTTACTGCAGCTCTTTCACTTTGTTCAGGTACCCAGTGCCAGTGATTACACTGGTACCAGACTAGTCCATCTCAAGGTTTTGAAGCTGTGGCTGACATTGCAGTCTTTACAGTCTGTACTCCTCCATCATAATGAATGAAAATGCAGTTAAATGTGATATTTTGTTATGTTAGTGGGAAATTGTGTACACAGTTTAACTTTTAGAGTTGATCGTAGCGCCCGCTAGAGCTCCTGAGAACCACGCACATCTTTTAAAATAACAGTTAGCCTGTTTTTAAGCCAATCTCATCACCTCCCGGCTCTTCTTCCACCACATTTAGTATCTCATCATCCCAGAGTCGATGTTTTCTGAAATGTTGGAGGTTTAAAGCTTTCTTCCGTTTGTTCTGCCCAGGCGTGGCGGTCCAGTCAGCAGCTTCTCCTCCGGCCGCTCAGGCCGGCGCAACCTCAACATGGATGGCGCCTCTGTCGATATGTCAGACGACGACGCAGACAGCCGCTCCGGCGACTTTAACGAGACGCCAAACACCAACGTCGAGTAACCGCAGCAGCGACCGTCTCTTTCCTCACCGCACCCTTTTCCCCGCCTGTGTCTCCCCCATCCCCAGAGTCCACATGGACTCATCTCAAACCACTCAGAAGATCAGAGCGATGAGATGTTTCTGTTCAAGCTGGGCGGAGCGTGCCTGGCAGCCCTTTTTTTCCCCCCAATCGATCACCTCTGCAGGGAAAATCCACCGCCCTCATCAAACGCCTCCGATTCGGAGTGCCAGGGGACAAACGGACACTTCTGCCTTACTCCGTTCTCCTCTGACAAGCTGCTAGTCCTGCTCGTCCGTCAGCATCATCTCAGCATCATAACCCTTACATCTGCCCCGTCCCATCAGAAAAAATCTGCTCTGCTTTTTAGATACAAAGTGCTTTTTATACAAACGAAACTCTACATGTAGGCGAAGCTTGTGAGGTGTGCACACGTGACGTCCGTCATGTGACCACGCCTCGTATCGGAAATGCAGGACTACAAGGAAAAGTGTCTCACTCTGGTGTTGTAAGTGTTCACTCGTCATGCAAAAGCCATCTCTCACCTGACACGCTCCTTCCTTCCAGTGTTCAGAATGACTAAATGCTTAAAAAAAAAAACCACACAAACCAAGGTCACTGTGGCCTCCGGACGGCAGCACCGGCTGCTTTTGTTGCATGTGTCTCTTTCTGACGATGTTTCTTGTTCGGCTTTTACACTGCAGCACTTACGGGAACAACTAACATCTCGGGACATGCAATAGAAAAACACAGACTCTGAAGTGAAAGTATATTACTGTGAAAACGAAACAAAAGAGGTATTATATTTTCTCTGTGGCTTCATCTCAACATGTAATAAAAGAATGTCTCTCTGGGTTTTAACTGGTTATCTGTAGCTTACGAGCTGTCCTGTGGATTGGCCTGAGCTGCGAATGATGCACCGATGCTGGAACGTGCACAGAGAATTCAAACTTAAAGCCAACACAGGAAAGAAGCTCGAACCGGAAGCACAACACTAAATGGTTGTAAACACGTGCTCCGATTAGAAGTGAAGATTAAAACTAGTCACCTTATCACCACTTTTACAGTGTTTGTGCTCAGCCTCACTTTGTATTACCTTTAAATTGACTTTATGCTATGAATTGGTAAAACACATACTGTAAATAAAACTGAAAAATTTCAAGACTACAAACATCAGATCTCCGATCTGAAACGGTGTGATTTAACAACACTCGACTTCTGTTACTGAAACACTCACTGTCAGCTGGATGAAGAAATATTAACATTTTTAAGTCAGCACGGACAAAAAGTCTCAAGTGCCTGAGACAGATGTTCGTCGCCCATCCACTGAGGCGTTCTCAGGCCAACCCAAAAATCTCTCCAGAGCGTCCCGGGTCAGCCCTGGGGTCTCCTCCAGGAGGACATGCCCAGAACACCTCAGCTGTCTTCTTTATAGGTGGAGGAGGAGCGAGAGCTCATTACTGTCATGTTCTAAAGATCACAGTCACTTCCTCCAGAGGCCGTCTGAGAATCTAATACAGGTCAAACATAGGCAAAATCCCATAAAGATGGGAGCAGGAAGCTTGTTTGACATGTAACCCTGAGTATTAATGTCACTTATATTAAATATGTTAATGAAACAGGCATTAAAGGCTGCTTTCAGCTCGAGACAAGTTTAAAAGTAATCTAAAAGTATAGATGGAGTTGGAAAAGAGTATGACTCTGTAGTCTACACTCCTCTCTGTATTGCAATGGTTACGTTGCATTGTGGGTAATGTAGGCACCGTGAGGAGTAATGGTGGTTTTATTGCATCAGTTTGGGTACATTTATTTTAAATACATCAGTCGAGTTGCCCTTAAATACTTCGTGTCTGTGCTTGCTCGCAATTTCAAATAAAAACAGATCCTGAAAGTTTAAAGAAATATTTTTCTTCCTTCAGCAAAGTGATCACAAATCAGCAGATACAAACTACATTTTGCGACTTTAATCCCGACTCTTCAGACCTGATCAAGTACTCGTTCATTACAGGTTGTCTGAATTCAAAGGGGGCTTTGTCCCCCTGTATTTGTTTTTTTTTTTTTTGGTTCCCCTTCTTATC
>VOQK01006064.1:4398-15497 GCA_015052645.1 Benitochromis conjunctus
TAACAGTTATTTGCATTTTTTTTCTCACAGTCATGACAACAGTCGTCTTCGGTCTTTTGTTTGTTTGTTTTTTTCAATTGTTCAATTCATCCAACAAGCACATGACTTGCCGGGCCGTGGCACATTTCTATCTTTCCCTTCCCCGCTATCACATACATTATCGCATGCCTATAGCTGCCACGTTAGCAGGAACACATATAGCCCCCCCCCCCCCAATGAATTAATCTGTCAAGAGCAGGATCGCAGCGTTCCTCTCTCCCTGCGCCCTTATCTCCGCTCCGAGGCAACTTCTTAAGTAGGAACAGGAGATAAGATGAGTCGAAGGAATGAGATATCACGGGCTGAACTGAGATTTAATTTGTGATGGAATTTCTAAACGTGCACCGGTGATGCCGAGTAGGTAACACTTTGGGAGGTATGAGCTCTCCATCTGGGCAAACAATTGTTCTCCGCCTGTGCAAACAATTCCTAATTACTTCTGTCTGATTAACTGGAAAATTTTTGAGCCGCATCCCAGACATAAATAAGCCACAGGTGCGTGCAGGGGTGCCGCCACACGATGTACCGCACAACCTCACACATAGCCCATTTGTTTGCGTTACGCAACTGGTTTTTTTTCTTCTTTTTTTTTTTGTAAATGACACAAGTCAACATTCGAATAATCCGGCTTAGACTTGTGCTGTGAAAGTGACACTGAGGTCTGTCATACTTGTTTTTTGTTGTTGACATTTTTATGGTTTTTATGAGAAATTATTGACACCTGAGCATTCAGGAACTTTGCCACGAGCTCATATTTCAGGTCTTGGTCCTGGATGACACTAAGGGTTGCTTCCTCCACGTTTGCTGAACTCCACCGTAATGGAGTCTGCTGTCAGATCACACTACATTAAACCTCTATGAATAACTCCAAAGCCATGCTCACAAAAACAAGCCTCGCTGCCACCTTATTTCTTTTTGCATCCCATCTGTAGGCCCACTCCTCCCCCCCTGCCTAAGTTACCGCCTGCTGTGTTAGGGCAGCCCTGGGCAGGGCACCGTGTCTATTCTTGTCAAAAACATCAAACAGGTTTCATCATTAACGAACCTGCTTGAACACTCTTTCTTTCATTTAGATGTTTGCCTGAATATTCAAAAATCCCTTTCATCCGCAACTGCCGATACAGACGTGTCATTCTCTCGCTGAAAATCTTTCTGCGCGCGCTCGTCTTTAAAAGCCCGAGCTGCTCTGATCAAAAGGTGATACAAAATAAATGCGGATTCGGGCCCGTATTATAAATTACAAAAAAGCTGCAGCACTACCTTTATGTTCGTCGCATCTTATATTCCAAACTGGGAGGCATACCTTTTTCTTTAAAAAAAGAAAGCTCGGGGAGAAAGACCTTCTGCATATGTTATTTAGATACATGTATAATAGAAGCTTTTAAAAAAAAATCCCTTTGACAAGAACCTTTCAAAAACAAAGACAGGCTTAAGAAGCATCCTTTTCTCTACTGAGGAATAAATGCTTGCATGCATTAACACCTCCCACCCCCACCCCCCGCCCTTACTTCTGCAAAATATGGTCCTTTCAATCCGTCTGGGGAAATTCGTGTAAATGTGGGAATTCTCTCGGCTTCAAAACTAAACAAAAGTTATTTTTTTCCTGGAACTTCTCACTCCTTCCCGCGGGCCCTCTTCTGCTTCAAAAATGCCCCTCTGCCCTTCTAGGATTTGTCCCTCCCTTCTTCTTCTCTTCTCCCTCAGCCTCTTCCTCGCTCAATCTCACAAGTGTTGCCCTGAATGCTTTTCCTTATATGGAGGTCCCCACAGTCACACCAAATCCTGCGTCACCTAGGAAAAGACTGGATTGACTCCTTTTCCACTTGCGAAGGGCACTTGCTCAGATCCTGAATCTTAATTTGGCCAGCTCTTTCCCGGTGGAGCTATCCAGCGGTGGTGGGAGTGAGTTGTGCCTTTTTTGGGATAACAATTAATGACTTGCCGGGCCTATATATCTTCAAGTGGAACCAATTTGCTTTGGGGATTAGATACACTTGTTTCGTGCAAGCTCTCTTTGATTGAGCCGGTTGATACAACTGTTCAGCAGTGAGCCAAGGCAAACCCCACATCAGAGAGTACATTACCAAGATGAAAAATAAAAAGCAGAAAGTGCTGCATTTGCTACTTTATACATCGCAAAGCAAATATTTCAGGGGGGATGTTACACAGGGCGTGACAATACTGTTTATATTGTACACAAAAAAGGGAAACGACGTGATGAATTTCCCCGCTACACAACAGCACCAGAAATATGCATTCACGGTGCAGTTTCACACACTCCTGAAGTTGTTGCCTCAGTGCGATTTGCATTTGATTTGAATGCATTTCTCCATTTAGCAATGGATGTAACTCCAGCATGTGAACATTGTCGAACGAGTATCTCAAATGTTCTGTGGAGAAATCCCATTTCAGGGTTCAATGGCTCTTCTCAAGCTACTCAGCCGGGAAGCCATGAAATATATGCTCGTGTAAAACTTGTCTATTCAATCAGTTTCCCTATTTTCAATTATTGTCATTACTGCTCTGCATGCTACTGGTTTCATGCACAAAATGGAATAAACGAGCTTTGGGTCGATCAAAAGTGAGGACAATTAAGGTGGCCACATATTAGACGATAGGGATTACAATGGAGTACAGTGACCCTGAGGTCCAAAACAAAAGTTCTCACGTTACAGGAAGGACGTTGGTACGTTCTTTCTTTTTTGGGGGGGTTATTTTGTAATTTCCTGTTTCTATTGGAATATAATATTCTTTAAAAGCATATTTAGAATCTACAGACAACACAAACATTACCATTGTTGAACCTTACAAAGAACACTGTATTTTTTTATTGTATAACAAAGCTCTTTGGCAAGCACGGTGAACTAGGCATAACACAGGCAGGCAGAACTCTGCATAATACCGCCAACTATCTTCAATACTAATTCTTTCCGGCATGCTTTCAGGGTGGCACAAGATATTTTAACGTCATGTCATGTTAGAGGGATATTGAGAATTGCAAAAGGTGATTGTCCTTTGGAATCATCAGGGTACATTTTAACAGTGTCCTCTTCCATCCTTTCAAACTCAGATTAAAATAAATGAAGCAACAGTAGCATACACTGATCTGTTAGCGGAGCTTTGCATTTATTTAAAAAAACAAAACAAGAAATATTGTCCTTAACTCTACTGGAAAGTGAAATATTGTTTTCAGTCAACCACAACAATAAAATCATATTACAGTATACAAATTAGAATGGTAGTAGCACTCCCCAATGGCGGTCGCCTCTCTTAGCAGAATATTTCGATTCAATTCAGTTTTATTTTTATAAGCTCAAATTACAGCAGTTGCCTCAAGTCTTTTTTAAGGTAAAGACTCTACAATAATAGAGAGAAAACCTCACTTGGAGTCGGTGGGAAGGAAAAACTCCCTATTAACAGGAAGAAACCTCCAGCAGTGGTGGAGCCATGTGCTGCGACTGCGTGTTTGTATGAGGCGTATCACTCTGGTGTCCAAACTCTATATTCCAGTTGACTGAACGTCTATGGGATGTGCTGGAATGTGCTAGAACAAGCTTGCCTACACCACAGAGGACCAACCCCAAGGTCCTGTGTCCATTCGTGACAGATCCACTTTCTGCTGCACAAGGTTTACAGTTACACAACAAGACGCTATTTTAGCTTGGAACTATTTGTTTTAACTAACGTGTTCTTTGTTTTTTAAAGCATTTAAATGGTAACCTTGTGCACCCCAGAGTTAAGAACATACCATTTATTTTTCTGTGCTCCACTAAAAGAATCTATATCAGACATTAAACAATAGATGACAGCAAAAGTTAACCTGATCAAAGAGCCTGTCACCTTAGTGAAGCTGCAGCGAGGATGCAAAGTTCAGAATCAAAGAACAAATAACGCAGCTGTGAAACTGAAGCTGTGCATCCTGGTAAAAAACCAGGCTGTACGGAAATAACAAAAAAATGAGAAAATCTGAGAACAGGTGGCGGAACTGTTGTTGTTTTTTGTAATCACACTCTGAAATATGAGATAAATTAATATTTGGAATTAATATTCACAAAATATTGGACTAAACCAAAATTCTTATTAGACCAGAAAATCTTTTTTTTTCTTTTCTCGCCTTTTCCCATCCTCCCACCACATTCACTATTGTGAATAATTTTCACATATGCTGCTCAAATGAGAGGTTTAAAAACTTAGTTTGGATTTGAATGGCATTTTATCCCCCTAGGTACATTTTTGTCACATAAAGAATCAGTGAAATACCATCAAAGGAAAAACGTATGCCTCCTATTACTATTTCCCCTTCATTTTTTAACTGAAGGTAGCCGTATTCATCGGCAAGGGAGAGATATAGTCGCCTTGGCGGCTTTGAAATACTGTGGGAGCGAGGGGCTAAAGCTGTGAATCGCATTTCATTTGAAAAGAGCAGGGTTTAGGGGACATGAGATGTGACCTTGTCTGCGTTTTTTTGTGATTGACACAGAGGGAAAGAAGCATGAGGATACACTGAATCAGTTATTTGCTTCCTATCCAAAATGACAGGCATGTTTTATCAAAATTTGCAAAATTTGGTGTGGTAATTACGTTGGTAAGGTCAAGACCGGAGTGACTCATGTTCAACACAGTCACTGGTTTGGAAACATGTCAAAATCAGTCAAAAATACTTATTTGGCAGTTTATTTTTAATGTCACATTTAGTGATGAAGTTGGCAAAGGGAGGACCCGCATATGGACATATACTCGTGTATGAGCAGGGAGCTCAGGTAAAGCTTGCTTCCTTAGAAACAAAAATCCAAAACACAGGAAGTTTCAGAGAAACAAGAAACTGGGTAAACTTGGAAACAGGGGAACATTTAAATGAAGCTACCTGACAAAGACCTTACCTAAAGAGTTTACCTATACCTTATTATCATACTCCCTGGATTGTCTTTTGGTCTGTTCTCCCGTAATCAGCATGCTGGGAAAAAGAACAAAAGAGGGAAGTTAAAAACACTGTTGAACTGGAAAGTAAAACAGGAAATAAACTCAAAGAGGGACCAAGAATAAATTCATACAGATAGCAGAGAGATGCATGAAGAAGAAGAAATACTCAGAACTAAGGATTACAATAAAAAAAATCCAATCAACATTCAAAACATAAAGACGGAGAAAGATTAACATGTAAAGCTGCAGATGATTACAATAGTAATGACATTTAAATTTTTTTTAAAAATGGCTTTTTCTTCATCAGCATTATTAATAGTGCCTACAAGCTGGCAGCGTCAGCCAGTGTGGCATCTTCTTCATTTTTACCACATATTAGCTTCCTCGTATTTTCATTTTTCCTTTTCTGCATATCACATTGCAGACTAAACCTGAGCCTGACCAGCGCAGGAAGGGAAAGTAATCTCATCCGGCCCTTTCGGAGGGTTGTAAATGTGTACGCAGCCCTGCGTGTGCCAGCCGGACACACAGAGGAAATGACAGGCTGCCATATGGACCACCAGCAGTGGTCCGGCGCAGCAAGTCAACCTGGTCGCTTTAGAAATCTGTTCCATCCAGACGGCTCCAAGCAGCCAGCTTGAATCACTCCCCGTCCTCATGATTAGCCTGTCTTTACCGCATTAAAAGCCCCACGGTGTCCATCACGCCGATCAACCTCAGCGCTTTCTCTCTGCCTGGATTACAGTGCTGTGTCGTGCCGTGTCAGTGGGCTGCATCCAATCCTGACGGCTCAATGTATAAATAAAAGTAAATCTTGTGTTTGCTGCTAAGTGGGATGCACTGAAACGAAAAGTGAGCACAATACCATGCATCTATTTATTATCTCTACTCAGCAGTTTATTTTGGACTAATTGGGACAGATGATTAATTATTATATAACCCACGACAAGCCATGGTAAATTGGAATTAAATGACGGGCTGACAGTGCATGTCCCAGTTCAGTTGTGCAATAAGCTAAGAAGGATTCATTTGCCTACTGTGCTACATTGACTGCTGTATTCATCTTCCCTCTGCACTTATTCAGAGATTAGCAGCATGACTGGATAGTAAACTGCATATTTGGAGGTAAGCACTGGGGTGTTTTATTCAAGCATCAGTCTGTAAGAGAATACAGCAAACCTACTAGCTGCTGGAACAGAATCTCACCTTCACACAATGACTGAATGTTAAAGCAGCATCATTTTCCTTTTTAACAAAATACTAGGAAACTATTTGTGATAAGCAAGTACATTTTAAAACATTCCCATGCTTTAGTACAGGAACGTTTCCAATGTGAGGCACAGCAAAAACCAACACTAATCCATATCAGGAGAGAGGTGGGATGCTAGAGGTCAGTTTGCTTAGACGAAGGCCATTAATTAGGCTTTAAATGATATGTTAAGAAGGGTTAAAGTGAAAGAAAACTTCCACTCCCATACTGAGCTCCAAGTGACTGAAGAAGACAGAGGACAATCTCGAGACTGAAGAAGTCACTTGGATGAGCGATGAAACGTTTCTCCCACTGAAAACACTACGTCCAGATGAACAAAATCCATTTTCTGATGTTTATTGAAAAGCTATAATTCAAGAAGCGTTAAGTTTTTATATTAACTAATGATTTAATCATCTCTAGAACCTCCTTCTGCAGCAATAGCTTGAAGCAATGTCTTTCTGCATGTCTTTATCACTCTCTCACACCATCGTGGAAGAATCTTGGTCTGCTCTCCTTTACAACATTGCCTCAGTTCAGCTTCGGTTGAGCTGAACTTTGACTGGTCCGTTGCAACACCTTGATCTTTTTCTTCAGCCATTCTATTGTAGATTTGCTAATGCACCTAGGTATCATTGTCCTACTTTCAGCTGAGGTTTAGCTGTCGCACAGATGGTCTCACATTTGAGTCTAGAATACTTTGGTACACAGAGGTGAGCTCATGGTTGACTCAATGACGCCAAGTTGCCAGGTCCTGTGCCTGCTAAACAAACCCAGTTCATCACCCCTCCACCAATGTGCTTGATATCGGATAGGATGTGTACTGTTTTCTAATTGTAATACCATGTCCCTTAATAGTGAAGATGCTAACTGAGGGCTGGAGACTGTGATGTACCTCTTGGATTTAACCCTCCCAGATTAATGGGCAGCAAAAATGGTTTGGACGACTTTCCTCCTTGGCATTATGTTAACACATACATGCTTTTATATTGCCTCAGACTTCCAGATCACCAATCAAGTGTATTTGATTATCAGCACCTGGATTCTATTTACCTTCTTAAAAGACAAAGAATCGCGATATAGCGCATCATGTTTTGCAGTTTTTCGCTAGTTGCATTTTCCCAATTTTTGGACCAGATAAACTTTATTATGTCCTGATATGTAAAACCTTGTACTTTAAATAAAATGTACTTTCTTTTTATGATTTGCTCACTTACTACTTTTTGCTTTTTGATTTGAAGCGATGGGATTTCAGTCTCTCAACAGACAGCCATTCAAGTAATGTTAGTCAGATTGTTTAAAACCCAAATTTAACCACTTAGTAGCCACGATGATTCCTCTGGTAATTAAACTTTGCTAAGTAACTTGGATTAACTATCAATTAAATATTAACAACAATGCCACATGTGGATATTTAAGCAGATTTTTTTTTATTGTATTTTAGTGTGATCTAACTAATGAGGGGCTTAACAATGTTTATCACACTGTAATAGTTTACTGTAAAACTGGCATCTTTTGTCTCCCGTCCAGACCCTCCCACTATCGATAACAACAGAGTTTACTGCGCCTCTCTCCCCTCCCCAATTCAATTTCTTCACTCGCCGAAGTCACTGGCAGGCTGGAGGAAGACATATGCACTGTCAGTGCAAAATCTAATCAAGTCTGTGGCTCCGTACCTGTTATGGTTGCTGCTATTCAAAATGGTCCTAATGGCGCTGTTGGTGCTGTTTGCGTGTCAGTGTTGACACTCCTAATGTGGGTGATATGCACAGTTGCACTCTCCCTGTGCTCTCAGTGACACATTGCATTTTTCACACAGTAGATGGTCAATAAGTTTCCGCATAATGTCACTCTGTCTTGCCCATTTGCCTTTTTTGCTTCCATGATAGCTGTCTGTTGCATTCTTTAGGATTTGCGAGCAACACGCAATAACCAACGGATGCACGCCACCTGCCCGATCTTTCACGCCTGCTCGCCACCTTTCTCCCTCTTCTTCTGCTGTGTATCCATTTCTCTCCATCTCTGAATAATTACTTAAATGAATCTATTACTGGCCAGGCGTTGGTGCAGGATTAACTGAAATGCCAGCCTCTATGGGAAAGTGATGTATTCCAATGCAGGTATCATGCTCCGGGGCAAGAATCCTGTGTTCTTGTAGAAAAAAAGGACATCTGAGGAAAGTGGACCATCCTAAACTGAAGAGTGATGATCACTGTCAAAGAGATTGATTGGCTGCTTCACTGTCATGACAGCATGTACGTTTTCTGTTATTAAATCTCAACCCTTTGATCAAATGGATGTTGCGACTGACTACTGCTGAGCACTTCCTTTGTTCATGTTCCCATGTGGCTTCTTGATCTCATTTTCAACTAACAGTGATGCACACACAGATTTTTTTTATTGCCTTATTATCAGTGACAAAACACTCTGCAGCATCCATGTACATAAAAAAAAGTCTTTCAACTGTGCAACAAGGCGTTTGGCTTATCATTTATTTTACCTTTCAGAAGTGATTGTTTGTTTAAATTAACATCATATCATAGGGTATGAAAAGAGCTGCTGTGATCAAAGAAAACAAAATGTAACAATGTATAAAAATACTGCATTTTGGCATTTTCCTGTTCCTATACTACGCTGTCCTTAAAAGAATTTTTATACTGAGTTTTAAAGGCTTGAAAAGACAGGGGGAATATCATCAAGCTATCAGTATTTGTCAATGTAGCCATAGTAACAACGTCCGTTGGTATTTAACTCTGCATTATGATGCCTCAAAAGCACTTTGGCCCACATTATGGCCCCTTTTTGGAGCCTGAAGTGACAATATTTGTCATATTTCACAAAAATCACCATGCCTGCCAGAGTACTGAGCCAGATGACTTACTGTGTCACTGATTTTCTGGTTAAGTTAACAATTGTTCACTTTTATCAGTTTATAGGTGAATCGTTTAATTCAACCACATATATATATATAACCTACTGTCAAGTCCACTGGAACCCAGTCTATTTGCAGAAGACCGCTTTTTACTGGGTTTCACATTTGTCTGCCATTTCACTGATCACCAACACTTGAATGCCGTCGAGTCTTTAATGGAGGTACAAATCAAGTTCAAGGACTTGGCGCTCCTTGCCATTTGGCCATACTTACATTACCTAGAATGAGAGTTTTTGATTGTGAGCTCTTGTCTTAGTTATCAGAAGTGTTTGTATGAGACGTTTTATTAGATTAGGAATATGGGTTTCTTGGCTTATTCTTCTTCTAGTTACACCAATAATTACAACTATTAATTTTCCAGCATACACTACGTTGTTAAGTTTGTGTTTAGGAGTTCTGTCTTTGGGATGCACCAGTTTTTGTCTGAGTGTGTGGCTGGGTCTGAAGTACACTGGGATGTTGTGTTTGGAGAAGACTCTCCTGAGTTTTTCTGATAAACCTGCTACATAGGGGATGACAATGTTGTTGCATTTGTCTTTCTGATCCTCCCTAGTTGTTGTCTGATCTTTTTTCCGGCGCCTGTTTGTTGACATGATGAAAGCCCAGTTAGGATAACCACATATTTTAAGAGTTTTCTTTACATGTGTGTGTTCCTTCTTTTTTCCTTCCCGTAAACTTCAATAGTTGAAGTTTACCAGAAGCCCACACACACGGACCAGTACCTCCCCTTTGACTCCCACCACCCTCTGGAACACAAACTTGGAGTCATCAGGACCCTACAACACTGGGCAGAAAATGTTCCCTCTAACTTCAGGCTGAGAGGGAAGAAGCTTTTTGGGTGAGAGGTGAAACGTCTTCAAGCAACCTAAAGAAGTCCAGACGTTTTTCTTTCCACGCTCCTTAGACCATAAAAAAAGACCCATCTGTAGATTTTCTGTTTTGCCCCATGGTTTGATTGGCTAAATTCAATTATCAGTTTGGATTATTTGTTGTAATATTTACCAAGAAATAACTAACCCTCCCAAATATATTAAATTAAATTATACAAAATTAAATAAAATAAGGCAGTTGGTAGTTGCTGGTAGTCGTCCCGCATATCAGCTACAGGCCAAAAAGATGGCCTACACAGGTCCGTTATTTCTCACGAGTTCTTTTAAGTGAATAATGTTCTTGGATGGGAGGGAATACTAATAGTCTAACCATAATTGTAAGCAAAAACTCCACTCTGTGTTTAAAAGTTGGATGTGTCCAGCACTTTCGTGCTTTGATTGGATGAACAACGCCTGGAGTGTTATATTTCAATACTTTTAACACAAGCGCACACAAACACACTAATAGCCACTTGGCTTGAGGGACTTTGCAGGAAAGAACAAAGACACATGTGCACACTCTGGTTCTGCAGTTGTCATCCTATTTTTCAGAGACACTTTAAACAATCAATGCCCTCTCCAGAGTAATCCATATTCTCCATATCCGTGTTTGCAAGACATAAAACATCAATTATTGTGTCAAATTTTATTCTGAAGTCAAGAATGACAAGTAGGGCATACAAATAAGTCCCGGATACACACATACGCACGGACACACACACACGAACTTTATTCCAAACACATGCAAGCTATGCTCCTTCCTTCTCTCCTTGCCTCAGACACACAAATACCCCATCTTATACATGTGCATGCACAAATTCACATTCACCCCCATAAGCAATCCTCTTTTTTTGAAAGGGAAAGCGGGGGGCTGAGAGGGGTTTGGACCGCAGCTTGCTAGCTAACGTACATAATGAAAAGTGCAAGCTCTGTCATTTTCTGCAGATAAAAGTGTTCTGATGAGAGTCGGAGACAATAGCAGGGCATTAATCTCCTTGACGTGCCAAGCTTTGGCTTTAAAACACTCACTTCCCCCATTCAGAGGCCCTCTAACTATCTAAGGCTGTACTCTCCAAAAATGTATTAGGAG
>VOQK01006065.1:5296-21642 GCA_015052645.1 Benitochromis conjunctus
AGCAGGTGTGGCACATCTAATCAGTTTTAATAGCACCACTCTGCAGCTCCCTCTGCCCGGGTCTCGCTCGGCTGCCTCGGTGACAGCCCCGTAACGAGGAAGGGTAAAGCAGGGGCCGCCTGAGACACCCCCACCCATCTATCCGTCCCCTCCACCCTCACCCTCCCAAACACAGCTGTTCCCTGTGGGCTCCCGGATACAGCACGGAGTCAGCGTGTGCCAAAATCATTAAAGCGACTGTGGGTGACAGCTCCATCAATGTGCAGCAGCCCATCTGCCCATTTCACCTCTCAGAGTCTCCCCTTCACAGCAGCCATTTAAAGCTCTCCAAGCCTCTCCAGAGCAACTACAAGTGCAGCACTCATCTACATCCACCCGCCAATTTAAATATGTGGCTGTGTCGTAATGAAGTTTGTGTTTTTACACACACAAATATGTGTGCAACCTTTTTTTTAAAAAAAAAAAAAAGCAGTCCTCTTTCCTCACCTGAGGCGCTTCTTGAGCTGCAGGCTGTCATGAATGATCCTCTTGACAAACTCCAGTTCTCCGCCCTCTGCCATGATCTCCGTCACCCCGCCCGTGTTCACTGAACTGGGAGGAGGTCGGCGTGAGTTCCTGGAGTTTACCCCCTGGAGAGGGCAGCAAGACAGACAGAGATTACAATAAGCTCCTATTAGAGCCCTGTTACTATCACGTAAACACACTGTTTGGTGCTGGAGCTGTTCCGGTCAGTGAACGAGTGCATTTACTGTCAGTGAGTCAGAAACCTCAAGTTCAATGCAGACAGCGCTCCAGAATTTAAACACATCTTTTACCTTTGCTTCCAGCTGGTTGGCAAAAAAGGGAGGGTTGCACATGCAGAAGTCGTACACCATTTCTGTCTCTTCTTTCAAGGCATCCATCAATAAAGTCTTCTTAGGAACTTTGACAACTGAGGAAGGTAAAATAAATAAAAAAAAACACTAATGTGAGACAAGTGTGTAAAAGTTGAATAAAATGTATGACTGTCGATACAAAATGGGACTCCTGAGTCACTGTGTGCTGCACTCCTGTCAGCCAGTTCACAGATTTGCTGAGCACAGTCTCAGCTCAGGCTAAATACGACACTCTTCCAGCGAGACGTCTCAGTTTTGTCCAGCTAAGTGTCACAAAAAGATATCCTATTTACTACAACAGGAAACAAAAGCATTTTCAAGGCAGGATATCGAGATTGTCGGGGGACTTACTGAAATATTTACACCACCAATCAGTGATCAAATTACACAAATCAGCCACAGCATTAAAATCAGGACAGATGAAGTGAAAAGCACTGAAAAATACCCGTTTCCTGCTGGAACACCCTGAGTCTGCACGGTCTGCAACCTAAGCATTGCTGCAAAACACGCTCACCCTTCATGGCAATGGCCTCTCAGACCAGGACATCAGCACACTGCAAAAACTGCTCAGGAACAGCACGAGCGATACAACAAAACTGCACTCCAAACTCCAGAGGACCTGGTGGATCTGCCAGAACAAGCCTGATCTTTGGAGACTGCACCACACAACCTACAGGAGCTTCTTCATTTTTGGCCAGTCAGAGCCGCCATGACAGCATCATCTGCATTCATAAACGATGACCAGTGGACGCACAGGAAGTCTCTATGTGGATCTTCACCAGCTACACCAGAACCTCCCTAGAAACTACCCACTATCCCTGCAGACCTCATCAGCTAGCTAACCAATCTGTTTCCAGGCTGTATCAGACCCACAGACAGCCCACCTTCCCCTTAGAAGGTGAAATCCAATGTGTACAGAATTACACATCATTCAAATCTGATTGGACCTTTGATGATATCTGATGTTTAAACTGTTTCATAATAATCACATGAATTATGGCCAGAAAATTGGGATCAACCATCATCCAAGTGTGCAAAATTATTATTATTTTTTTTATTTTCAATGTCACGCTGACCTGACATAACCAGTTGCTGACTACTTCCTGCTCTACTATTAATCTACTTATTAGTAATCACAGTATCCTGAAATTCATCCTCAGTGCTGCAGCTCATACTTAAAACATCATCTCTGGTGAGACAGTGTATGACAGTTCCAGCATAGTGATCTAATGTCTGAAGATGAAGTGACCTTCACCTTGAGTAGACTAAAACGTACCTTTCACCAGGTCGGACAGGTTGTTCTGCTCCACGTTTTTGGTAGCATAGTCAAAGCAGATGTCGTCCACCTCCGTGGCGAGAAAGTACCAGCCGTTCATTGTGGCTCCCAGTAAGGGGTAGATACAGGATGCCCCAGTGCCTGATGAAACACACACACACACACACACACACACACACACACGTTACTGGCAGCCTGACAGTGATGTATGTGTTCACAGTGATGACTGATCATAGCTGTCACTGAACAATATGAAAATGTGCCGCAGTGTTTTTGTTGTCTTGAAGGAAGGAGGTCCCAAAGTGTGACATGATGCATTTCTAAAGAATTATCTTAGACTTGGTGGACATAATGGTCAATAAATGTCAAATCCAGCAGCTATTATTAAATTATTCCCATCTAACAAGGACCAAAGCCGCATAATTCAGTCGAGATGGCCTCTGTTAGAAAAGGAAACACCCGGTGGTGATCCATCAGCGGGCAGACAGCTTCAGTGGGCTCACATAAAGGTTCGGGGTCACCAATCAGTGACCCGAGGAACTACAGAGGAGCAGCACACCTGCAGGAAAACACATTTAAAGTCAGACCTTGTTTTCTCTGATCGACAGAATGAAAAACAAATAGTGACGTGTGACTGGGGATCGGGCTGGCAGGGCTGGAAAACTGGGAATGACTGGGCTCATTTGCTGGAAGCGCCGACTGACATTTCAGGTGCTGCGCCGAGTGGCGAGCCACATCAAGAAAAAAAACCAGAGCAGCGGCATTAACATTTAACACCCCCCCGGTTATTAATGTTTAAAGATCTGCTGCTGGGGTTTGCTGCAGCATTTAAAGGAAAAGCACGTTCATTTTACCCAGATGTACAGGTACTGGTGAGAACTGAAGCACATGTGCATAAGAGTGAAGTCTGACACACTGTGTCAATGATGACCTTATATTTGGAGTCTGACAGTGAGTGATGGAAGTGCAAATGACCATGTTTGAAATAAGTGAAATGCCAGTTTTCTCGTCTTATAAACCACTCAAAGCAGTTTCACTAGACTATCACATCACACGTGCGCTGAAGGTGACTGAAACTGGTTACCGTACCGATGTCGATGCCCCTGCGCGGCTGATTCTGGCCATCAATGAGGTCCTCCACCCAGTGGATGTAGTTGAGGCGCAGGGGGACGGTGGGTATGAGTCGCTCCAGGGGGATCTCGATGGTCAAACCAAAGTCCTCCTTTAACAGGGTGCAGGTCAGCGCTCGCACCGCCTCCGGCTCTTTGAAATTCACTCTGAAGAAATTCAGAAATGCGACTAAATGAGTAAAATGTTTCAAACGTCATCTATTGCTAGGTGGGGAAATCTGCATCTGTCTATATCAAGAACACACAAAACGAGTAAGAGACAGATGTTTTAGACACCAGTTAAGTCATAAGTGTGAATAAATGCGAGTCCTACTGATCACAGCTGAACAACGAGGATGAAGTGTGGCTTTGAACGCGGGTGTGCGGTTCATCAGAAAACTCATTATTTCAATGAAAACTTTTTAAAACTCTCTAACACTTCACATTAAATACTCCAGAAACTTAAACTAAATACTGGCTTGTAACATTAAAAAAAGTTATATCGCAGTTTTCTTTCACTCCACCCAAGCTCACAGTTTACAGAGTCGTGGATTAAAGAAAACCTCAAAGTAACATATTTGCAGTGAGGATTTGTTTTCTTTTTATAGTTGACTTATTTGATGAATGGTTCTCGCCTTAACCTTACATCCTGTCTACAAAAGCCGTTTATTCACTGTTCAGACCTTCTGTTTGCTAGAAGTACCCAACTCGAAAAAGCTAAAACGACTTGTTTCAATCAGAGAGGGAATAAGAGGAGCCGTACTAATGCTCCGTATCACATAAAAGATTATTCTGAACTGTGAATCATGCAAAGCTACTAGAAATGAGCTTAATAGGTCCACCTTTCTGCTCTTCACCTTCATTTAATCCTAAATAAATGTGGTTAATGGCTCCTCGCCACCCTCTCCTCAGCATTTGGTTAGTACAGCATTTGCAGACGCAGTGGGAATGTTGACCGAAAATAAAGCCAAGCTTGAAAGAAACTCCAATTTTCCTTTAAGGATCATTTCAATTTAGCTTCTTGCTGATCCTCTCGTTTCACCATGTGGGCCATCTGACAGCAATTTACCAAACTGCTCTTAATACAGCACTTCATTAACCTTCAGCTGCTCCGGCCTCCTGCAGCTCCCTGCACTGAACCGCATTACTTCACGTTATACACACACACACACACACACACACACACACACACACACACACACTCACGCAGAAGAAACAAAAGGAAGATAAGCAGCCCATCAACTCACAATCCCTTGCTGATGACAATGGGTTTCACATTTTCAACACAACTCAGACCTCCCACTTTTTATTCCCAGTTCCCGGTCCCAGTCGTTCGGCTCGCCCGTCTTCTCCTTCTCGGCGTGTTTAATGATTTCAGCTGTCACGTAGGAAGGCAGACAAAACGAGTGGGCGAGATAGGTGTAATTAAAGCTTTGCAGAGTTCTTTCGCACCTTGGCAGATCCAATTAGACACATCCTCACGATGCGAGCGTCTGGCACCTCGCAGCGTCGGTGTGAGCATATTCCAGCAGAGGAAAAGCATCGAGTGATGGTGGAAACGGCTCTGCGGCTTCAAAAGCGGGCGGCCGCTGATTGTGTTTTCACTGTCGCCGTTTTCAGGATTCAATTACACATAAACAGCTGAAATGTTTTGCATTTCAGTTTTCTCGTGCTCACATTAAATAAACAGTGCATCCCAGCCTGGGTTATTCACAGGTCAAAGGTCGGGGGGGGATGACCAGAAAACCTCCATGTTTTAGTGTGAGTGAAAATCCTGCAAGGTCCTGTGAGTTCTCTGAATGCACAGTCAAGTGTGAAGTCAACTGTGAGTGCACCATCGTTTAGTCATCACCAAATACCAGGAAATATGACAGATTTGACAAATCATCATCTTCACAAAGAGGCACAAAGTAGACCTAGACCAAGTCGGGTCCATGGGCATAAAAACAGGTTCTGTGACTCTGACTTGGGCCAAGTGTGGGAGGTCCAGTAGCTCCAACACTTAAGCTGAATTAACACACACGCACCATGACAAAACTACATGCTCTGGCTGCGTGCAACTCTTTTATTCCAACTGACTGAACTGACCTACAGAGATGAGAGCAGTATGGAAGTCTTTTTGACTGCACTGTGTGTGGATTACAAAATAATAACACCATCTATGTTTATTGTGAACCATTTCTGTTCACTGGCTACATAATCTCCCTTGAAAATGACAGGAAGTGGAGAGCAGTTCTGTTTTTTTCCCCCCAATAGGTAGTATTAACTGGACTTATGTCTCTTTTCCACCAGTACCCTCTCGGCTCGACGTCAAAAACCGAGTCGAGCTGAGTTGAGCAGGTACCAGTGGAAAAGAGGCAACGGGAGAGCAAGAGCCAAGGGCAAGAGTCCCAACTTTTGAACTTTAGCATATATTTATTGTCGATTTAGTGACTGTTATATACAGTGTATATTTTGTATAACCTGTACAGCACATTGGTTAACGGTGGTCATTTATAGAAATAAACTGACTCGACACTGTCAAAGGTGGCAGAGTGGCAAAATAGGAGCGTGACAGAGACCGAAAGTCAAAGAAGAGTGAACCTCGGACAGGTGTTCATTTGATGTACAGTTCTCCAGGAGTGCGGTCAAATACGTCAATTTTACTCAGGAAGGCTCCTAACTGAGGGAAGTGACTGAACTATAAGAGCCTTAATAAAACGCTCTTCAAGGGGTCTAAACAAAAAAAAAAAAAAAGTGCTTCAGTTCATCCTTTATTAGCTCCCTTAGCAGTGAACACACTGGGCCAACACAGAGGTGACGATGCATTTATCATTTCATCGTTTTCAATTTTCCCCAACAAGTGGTTAAACCCACAGGTGAACTAAGGACATCACACTGCTCTACTAAAATCAGCTTCCTGTTTAGATGCTTCTTTCCCTCCTCATTTCCTGTCGCTTCTCTGCTGTCGGGGGTCTAATAAAATAAAAAGAAAATGCCCCTAAAATATTTCTAAATGCATCTTATTTCACTTCTCACTGAACTCTGCATCTTCATTCGGGTGGCAGCAAAGACAAAAGATGAGGAGCGATGCACCCACACAGCCCCACATTAATCTTAGTCAGTGTCTTTACACCTAATGAACACACAAGGTTAATGGTCCAGTTGTCAACAGCTGTTGAGCTCTCACAGAAAGCCAACACCTGCTTCTACTGAGGATCTGCGACACGGCTGCAGAAGACCAACCAGTGAAGAAATCTGCACTTTAAAAACAGCCCTGGCTAATGAGGGTGAAGTGATAAATCACCATTACGCTCGCACGTTCCCAAAATGAAAGCCGGCTTTTCTCGTCTGTCCAGCACGCAGAGATTCTGCCCCCTTTTCATTTCTCCTCTGAGGCATCATTAGATAAGGATCAATATTCAGAGAGGGAGCCAGCCCTCTATTTTTAGCCCTTTATGTGTGTGTGTGCAATGCAGACCGATCACTCCCATCAGCAGCACTGCAAATGCCACATCTCCATGGCAACCTCACCTACTGAACAGATGAGGAGAGCACGCAAATCCGGCCACGCTGGAGCAATGGCTGATGCCAGAAGCAGCGTGAGCGTGCCCGCGATTTACAGGTTCACCGTTGCGTGCCTACGCCGTTAACGTGGTCGACGGGATGCGACGTGGGACAAATCTGAGCGTAGAAGTTGTGACGAGAAGAGTAGACGATGTATAAAAACAACAGCAGGAGAACCGAGGAAAAGGAGTCTAGTCGTGTTTCGGTTACAGTCGACTTGACTGAGGTGGAGAAAGAAAGACAATTTAAGTGCTGAAGGGCAGTAAAGTTCTTGGCTCAGGTCAAAATGTGGAGGTGAGAAGGCGTTTAGTGCTGAGACAGACAGCAAGCTCCATGATCAGCATTAAAGCACACACACGCACACACACGGCCTTCACGGTGCTTCAATCTGAGTGCACTGGGACATATTTTGTGCTGATTAGCAGCAACTTCTCTCACGTCATGAGTTTTATTTTTTCTGAGTCCTCACAAGAGCAGCAATAAGAGCGTCACAAGAAGCTCACCGTGAATTTAAACATAACCTGCTTGTGAATTTCTCTGAGCGCGTTTTGTTCCATTTTGCAATTCTGCAGATAGTCTGATATGAAAAAAAAACGCATGCAACACTGATGTTTAGCAGAGAACATCTAGAGAAAGGTGAGTGGAAGGAGGGAGGGAAGGAAGACGTTTAGGTGCCTTTGTCTGTCGAGATTAAAATTGGAAAAAAATGAAAGCAACTCAATATATAGGACAAGCCTAACACGCCGTCGTTAGTGTTATATACAGTCTGTGGAGACTATATATGAAAGATGGATGTAGTCCATGAGCCCTCAACCATTGGTTTGAGGACTCAAGTTCAGCACTTAGGCAGGAGCCAGAAGTGACTGTATTTGGACGACAGAGTGAAGCATCGTACAACAAAAGTGATGCTACACTTACTGGTGCAAGCTGCATTTTGGTGTCATTTTAACCTTTAGATTTCTGTAACATAGCGTTTTTTGCTTCTCCAAAAGTGCCATACAGCGAGCATACACTAATCAGGCATAACATTCTGACTACCTGACTGATACTGTGTTAGTTCCCCATTTTGCTGCCAAAACGGCCCTGACCCATCAAGGTATTTACTCCACTAGACCTCTGAAGACGTGCTGTGGTATCCGGCACCAAGATGTCAGCAACAGATCCTTTGGGTTCTGTAAGTTCCACCGTTAGGACCTCCAGCGCAGCCCACAGATGCTTGACTGGACTAAGATCTGTGGAATTTGGAGGCCAAGTAAACACCTCCCCACATTTTTGTTTTCTTTTGTTTTTGTGGCAGAATCCATTATCCTGCCGAAAGATGCCCCAGCCATCAGGGAGCACCGTTTCCATGAAAGGGTGCACATGGTCTACAAAAATGCTTAGCTAGGTGGTGTGCGTCAACGTAACATCCACATGGATGGCAGGACCAAATGTTTCCCAGCAGAACATTGCCCAAATTATCACCCTGCCTCTGTCGGCTCACCTTCTTTCCATAGTGCATTCTGATATCAGGCGTTCTCCAGGTAAGTGATGCACACATACGCGGCCATGATGTAAAAGAAACCACGATTGATGAGATCAGGCCACCTTCTTCCATTGCTCTGTGGTCCAGTTCTGATGCTCAGGTGCCCACTGTTGGGAGCTTTCAGCAGTGGACAGGGGTCAACATGGGCAGCCTGACTAGCCTTTGTCAAACTTGCTCGAATCATTACGCTTGTCCGTTTTTTCTGCTTCTAACATCAACTTCGAGGACAAAATGTTGATGATTTCCTCCCAAATAAATCGATAATTTCTTACCAAACAGAGGTTAGTTTCCTTTTCATCTTCCTGATCCAACATTAAAATGAGCGGTACAGGAGCTGCCCTGCTGCAAGATCCATGTAGGGTTACATTTATCAATTTGCGATGATCAGAGCTGTTAATTATTCGTTCATTTCCAACCCCCATTGTCAGGAATCTGTTAAATAATACATCTTTGAACAAAACTGGTGTGAAAATTGAACATTTTTAAATTAAATCTCACCCGAGCTGCTGAATTTTTAATAACCATTCATGCCTCCTAATCCCACCCCTCTATCTGCCTGATCACAGCCCCCCCTTCTCCTATCAAAATCTGGAAAAAGCCCAGAAAAATTTTAAATATTTTGGGGTTTATCTTCTCCTCACTTCACTTCCAATCAATTCCACCACATTCCTGCTGCCTCTGGTCTGAGCTCTCCTCTCTCCTCTCTGCTATCAGTCCGCTCCACTGACGATCCCTTAATGAGGGGAGGCATATCTCCCCGGAGGATTGAGTGAGTGTCTCCCCAAGATTACCCTCATCCCCCAACTCGGTGCTTAAATACTTAAAAACCCAGAAGATGAATTCATTGAAAAGTACAAAACCGCACTAATCCCTCTGCTGATGGAGCGACAGGCTGACGGGGAGGAAGAGCCAAATTCCTGCAGACGGCTAACCAGAAATCCAGAATCTCTCCTGTCTTCACAAGTTTCAAGCTGCCTTAAAGATGGGCTAAACTTGTCAGCGACTCCTACAGAAATTTTAGGTGTCGGGCAGAAGAGAAACAAAATAAATGATTTTTATTTCAATTAAAAATCATAGGACATCCTTAAGCCTCAACAACATGGCCATGATGTAAGACTAAATGACTAAAACATTGTTCACGTGCATCCGTTTACAAAGAAACACCATCTTCAATCGACTCATCCGACAATGGGGCAGGTGAAACCGCCATCTTCTCACACAATAGGATCAAACATGTGGTGGGCTTTAACCACAGCAAAGGCTCGGTTCACCTCCAACAGGCTCCGTCCAGCCAGCAGTGCGAATGCCTCTGAAGTGAAACATTTACTTCTGTGTGAAACTTGTGGAAAATATTATTTTAGCCATAATCCTGCAGGCCTAGTTATAACTCCATAATTCTTCTGCTCATATCCCATTAACTGTAATGCCTCAAAAACATCAGCGTGCCACACACGTCCCGTTCATTGCAGCTCATCATGGTTTCATGACCAAATAATTCTCGCTGGTCTCAGACGTTTACTCTCTTCCATCCAAATTAACCAATGGTGCACGCCAACATGCTAATCTAATGGTGCGCGTCCACATTGCGCATCATTTTGACACACTCCACTTGCTGTTTAATAGCACATCTCGTCAAATTTAGACCTTCCTTTCAGTCTGCATGTGTTTATACCCCACTACTGCATCTAATTATGAATAATTATAAACCTCTGGCTCTTTCATCTTCCAGCTCATCCCTGATTAAGGTTCTGTGGGAGGTTTCTTCCTGTTAAAAGGGAGTTTTTTTCTGTCCCACTGTCGCCAACAGCTTGCTCATCTGGATTCATCAAATTTTGGAGGGTTTTCTTGCTAATCTTTACCCTATAATACCAGCGCCTTGAGGCAACAGTTTTTATTGAATTAAATAGCGTGACTTTCACATATTCTATATTAATATCCGATATTCATGACACCTTAAGTGAAAAACTTCAAGCTTTTCTTTGTTTTCATCAGGATGGTTACTGCTTACAGCTCATAAAAATCCAGCATAGCAGACAATTAGGTTATTTAATTTAGAATTTGAATGAATTATTATGTAACAGAGTTTAAACAGAGTGCATCTCTTCTTCTAGCTCTGTGCGCACAACTGCAGTCACGAGTAAGACTGCTGACTTGACGATTATCGACACCCTCCACAGACGGGTGAACCACAGATGGGTCATTACCGAGAAGGCTGGCTGTTCACTGAGTGACGTATCCAATCACATTGATGTTGACTGGAGAGGAAAAATCTGGTAAGATTGAAGTATATCAGAATCTCAAACAATCACCGGGTAGCCACAGATTTATTTTTATTTTTTTAAAGGCTGACTTGTATGACTGAGCCATTAGTTTGCTGTGAATTAGGTGGTATCTTATTTTATCAAGCTAAGTGTGTTCAGTGTCAGTTGAGCTGATTTAATGTAAGTTTGCTTTCCTCGTGTTATTTAAGGATAGCGGTGCTTGAGACGAGCCTTCTTTTTCAAAGTTTTCCAAAAGTATTCTAATTTATTCCATAAAATATCGATATTTGATGTCCCTGTACGGATGCTATATGATCACACAAATTATCACAATATTTTCTTCCCCCACCTCTGTTCATCACCTGTTCATAAGGTGCAATGGGTTAAACAGAGTGCCTTTACTGGGTAAAAGTAGGGCGGGGTCCTGTTTCTCGCCTGGTTGAAGAACACGGCTGTGCCCGCACCTTAAAGAGCGAGCGGAGCGCCGTCTGTTTTCAAATTCAAGCGACCAGTTCTTCATGTCGGTGTCCGCTCACATCGGGTCTTGTCACAAAAATCTCACACATAAGCAGGAGAGGCTGTCGCGGCCCCTGATTGTCCAAATGCGATTTTCATGCTGTGCGTCAAGCTCAAACACCGCCGCCTCATTGTTTGTCATCTGTCCGTCTGTCAGGGAACCGCAGACTGATAATTAACACCTGTCACACACGGACATCAAGTCAGGTTTTACAGTGTGCCCACACACGCTCGGTCCGCTACAGACGGCCCACACCAACATGTTCACCGCCACAGACAGATGTTCGGACTCACTGCAGTGACACTGCGTCCGCATTCATCTGTGCTACCTGTTCAACAAAAACAAAGGAGAAGTCCAACAATGACTGTCAGCGCTCACCCTCGCTGGGGGGGATGATGCAAAAGGGTAGATAATTGTCCAAAAATGTCTAAGAAATGAAGAAATATATCGGGAAAAAAAAAGGACGCATTGAATCAAGAAACATGTAACAAAGTGGAGATCAAAGCAAAAGACTTAAAAGCGCATTAAACAATACAGAAAATGTAATTATTACATTTAGAAATAACAAATGCAATCTGGATTAAAGCTTCTTGTTAACACAGACAAAAAACGCAACCTATGGTAACATATTTATTATCTGCTCTAAAACCAACCTCTTAAAAAAGGCGAGTAAATTCACCCCTCTCAAAATGAAATTCTTCCGATTCGTGGAGAAACAGGCCGCAAGGCTTTATAAAAATCCTGTCAAGTAGACACACCTATGGTATCAATGTGAAAATCCTACATCGAAACATTCACGAGACTGATAACGTGTGAGTTATCAGCTAACGGCCATGCTCGTTGTAGTGTAACACTGTGACAGAAGGTGTTAAAAAGGTTTCAGTAAAATGTGGAGCACAAATAAAATCACCTCCAACTTATCAACCCAAAAATCTAATAAAGTTCCCCACACGTCTGTATTATTACGCCATGCGTGCTCTCGTAATTAAAAATATAAGCAGAATCCCAGACATTTACCTAGATCTGTTTTGTATTCGCATTTATTAAATATCAAAGGCGGCAATTCGCTGGAATTAAAAGCATCGCAGTGAGCACTGAAGGGCAAATGCTGGATGGAAACCACAGAATGAAGCGTGCACACAGCAAAAATGAGACAGGAAAATCAGAGATGGAGCTGCAATCATGAGCTCATACTGTTTGACGTCAACACCACCAATCCCTCCAGACATACCCTTTCTTTGTTCTTCAGCCTGGACTTTCTCTACATTTCTGAGCAGCTGGATCTCACTGAGCAACACACGCACACACAGACATGCACACACAACACACACACAAAATCTGTGCCCAGTTGGAGGAAAACACAGGAAGCTTGCCGGCCTTCTTTGATTGGCACACTAACCTATTTTGAGCTAAATTGTTGTTCTGGTTGAAACCACTCGTACATGCACAGAGGACGGAGTGAAGAGGAAGGAAAATTTTGATAATGGGCAGATTAATCGTTTGTCCAGGTTTCCCTCCTGCTGCTGCCAGAAGCTGAATGAGTGGTAACCAGCAGAGCGAGTCAGCTGGGTCATGAAAGGAGCTGAATTTGTTCCTCAGGGCTTCAATTAGTGGGAACTAGGTAGATACCATACAGCTGTGGTCAGAGGTTCAGCTTGAATATCGTGGTAATTTGGAGGTTTTAATGATTTCTTTGAATTGCAGCATACGTCTTTAAAGATTTTACAAAACAAGAATTTGGTGCACAAGTTTGGATTTATTTTCATTTTCTCTAATCCATGCAGTGGAAAGTGTTCATACAGGCTCAAATATAGTCATACACTCCCGTTGATATTTAGTTTAATGTCTTTTACCAAGTTGCACCTTAGCCAGACCCTTTTAGTAGCCATCAACAAGCTGCTGGTGTAATTCTGGCTGGATATTTGACCACTCTTCTTGGTAAAAGGAGTTCTTTTAAATACGCTGGTTCCCTGACACAGACCTGATTTTTAAGAGCAGTCCACAAATTTTCAAAAGGGTTGATGTCGGGACTCTGGGAAGGCCATTAAAGAAGCTTAATGTTAACTTGTTTTATCCATTCCAAAATCAGTTTGGGATCATTGTCCTGCTGGATCACCGAGCTGTGTCCAAGTTGAAGAGTTTGAAAGCATTCCTCCTCCATTATTGCACTTTGTTTAATATATCAGTACCACTGCCAGCAAATCAGCCCGCGAGCATGATGCTACCACCACCGTGCTTCGCAGTGTGTACAGTGTTCTCTGATTTGAATGACTCATATTTACGTCTCCAAATACACATGTTGTCATTGTGGCCAAATAACTCAATCTCATTTTGTTTATTTATTGGCATTTTTTACTTTTTTAAATTGGCTAGCTGTTCATTCAAGGTTTAAGGTATCAATTTTGGAGCAGAGACTTCTTTCTTGGTCAGCACCCTCTGACTGTGGACAGCGATGCTGGTGTTCCTGCAGTTTCCAGTCTTAATGGTTCCCGGGTTGTTCCTGTTTGAACTAATGATCTCGCAGTTGTTTAGAAATGCCTCCAAAAGACATTGCCAGTGTTTTTTTTATATAACCCTTATAAAATAATATATTTGGCAGAATACAACAGTTACTGTTATAAAACTGGGGTTTTTCCTGCATGCGGGCGCAGCAGCAGCAGGTTGTCTGTCAGAGGGATCGATTCCCAGCTCGTCTGTTTCAGCAAGATGCATCCATCAGAGTTTGTGAATGTTGGATAAAGCACCTGAGCACAGATAAAACTGCTGCATGAATGTGTGTGAGACTGAGTGAATGACACTTGGCACTATATAAGTACCAGCGCATATAAAAATCTTCTGCGCCAACCGAAGCCAAAATCACCAGGACTCTGATAAAAATATTTATAGCTCTATGTGGAGTTTAATTTACTCAACATTAAATCTTTATTTGTTGTTGATAACAAAGCAGCCAAACATCTTGTTTTGTAAGGCCCTAACTGCACTTGGACCAGTCTGCTTGTTTTAAATCGGGAATTCTCTGAAATAAGGAGGAAAAATCCAAGGAGAGGAGAGATCATTGGGCCAACTGACCCAGAGGATGTCTAGGTACGCTGGAAGAAGAGGAAAGGAGAAAGAAAGGGAGAAAGGAAGGCAGCAAGAAGATGACGACTGACTGTTTAACATCAGACATCAGTCTTAAGAAGCAAAGATGCATCACAATGTTTGTTTTCATTTTCCAGTGAGGTGCACGATCTGGAAGTACTGCATGTAAAGCTGTCTAATTATAAAAGGAAGTATAGTAGTGAGCATTAGTTCCACGGATCACACACACACAGCCAGCAGAGGACAGGTACTTACATAGGTTTTCCCGTGAGGCTGGTGTGCACGTGCTGCTGGAAGTCTGGGTATTTGGATGCCAGGTAAGCGAAGTCAGGTGGTTTGTCCTTGTAACGGTTCCGAGGATGCATGGACTTATTCAGAGCCATTATTGAGCCCTGATGGTGGACATGAAGTGACATCAACAGTGCTGAACTTTCACTTTTGGATCACTGACATCCGCAGTGTAAACAGCAACACTAACACACACGGACTCACAGAGGTAAAAGTTGATGTTAGGCAGAAAAACAAATGTCTGACATTTTTAAAGGAGCACAAACAGACGGGGTTAGCGGAGCTGCCCCTGCTTACCGTCGCAGAGCTCAGCTTGTAGCTGCTAATATTTCCTGATCTTCGCGGACTTTTTAAAGGGGAGAAAAACACTCCACCGATCACGTTGCACAAACGTTTTTCCACTTTCTGGAGCTCACTTCCTGGATGCTGGCGACGTCACGTATTCACGTCGTTGCGCGTTGACGTCACCGAAAAAAGTGTTTGGCTTCGACCCTCTGTCGGGTAAGGTTTTGTCTATTTGTTGTTTTTTAGGAGTAATTTCCCATTTCAGTTTTGTAAAATTACGTAGGTTTTACATTAAAAATAAATATAAAAATAATTAAAAGAATCCTGTTTTAGCGTTTTCATTATGTTCACTCCTTGAGAACGAGTCTCGGATGATTTGAACTTTGCAACATGGTGGAATATCCTGCTGGAAGCAGCCATCAGAAGATGGGTACACCCGTGTACACATGGTAAGCAACAATACTCAGGCAGGCTGTCGTGTTTAAACAATGTTCACCTGGTAGTAAGGGGCCCAAAGTATGCCAAGAAAACATCCCTCACACCGTTACACCACCACCAGCCTGAACTACAAAGCAGGATTGATCTGTTTGAATCCATGGAGGATAAGACCTGTTCCCGTCTGAGCCCACCTTCAGACCAGACAACGTTTTCCAGTCTTCTGTTGTCCAATTTTGGTAAGACTGTGCAAATTGTAACCTCAATTTCCTGTTCTTAGCTGACAGGAGTGGCACCTGGTGTACTCTTCTGCTGCTGACGCTTATCTGCTTTGAGGTTCGACATGTGCGTTCAGAAATGCTGTTTTACGTACCTTAGTTGTAACGAGGCATTTTCACCCAGATAACTGCCGCTCACTGGATATTTTCTCTGTTTCAGACCATTCTCTGTATTCGCTAAAGATTGCAGTAGAAATACTCAGATCAGCCTGTCTGGCACCAACAACCATGCCACGTTCAATGTCACGAAAATCACTTTTCTTCCCCGTTTTGTGGTTAAAAAAAAAAAAAATTCAGGGAGGACAAAAAAATGGTGATGACAGTACTTCTATGAAGCAGTTGAAAAGACCATTTTGAAGGGTTTATTGGCCAAATATAAATGGAAAAAGTTTTTTTTTTTTACAGAACAGTTTGAGCACGTCTTATCTCAGGAAAAAGTCTCAACCTGTTACATACATTAATCCATGATAATCAGACACTTCCATTTTCTGTTCAAATAGCAAAAAAGTATTTTTGTGGAAGAATATGCACTTTTTTTTCTGTTTCCCTTTTGCTTTGTTTTTCCACATTCTTCATGCCCACACACACTCATTGTCTCGACATGCGACACAGGGGCCCTCCCTGTCACGACGAACACACATGCAGCAGAACAGAAGGAGCGAGAGAGGGAGTTCAGCTTCACAGAACTTATTGTCTTCAAGATGTTCAGCAGGAGAGATCGAGTCTGCTTAATTCCAGAGTTTGAAATGCAGCACAAACATTTGTGCAGCGTTTTAACACATGCTAATGTGTGCATATAATTATGAAAGTTTGACAGCAGATGGTAAGGACTAAATCAAGATATGGCGAAAATAGATATATAGGAAACAA
>VOQK01006066.1:0-12663 GCA_015052645.1 Benitochromis conjunctus
GTGGTGGGTGGGTTCTTTTACATTTTGATAGAAGCCAATTGAGTCTAATAACAGAGTAAATGCTGTGTTGGGGCTGTCATTGTTAGCATCTACATGGATGTGTTTTTAAGGTGGAATTCTGAAGTAAACGTAAGAATTCTGTCATCTGAGAACATTCTGGGAATAATGAGAGAATTCTTGCTATCTTATCACAACACTGATTTTTATACTTCACAATTTTAAGATGCAAAATTCCGACAAGAAAGTAAAACTTCTTAGAATTTTGGACTTCACCTCAGGAAGAATTAGAAAAAGAAAGTGAATATTGTGTCTCGTCAGAATGCTTCATTTCTTTTTTAAATTCCTTGTTCTCAGAATTGTCACATTGTGCGAGTGTCTGCATGAGTCCAGAAGTTAAAGAAAAGCCTGTTACTGTCCCCGTCAGTGTGGTGCTGTGAACTATGATGCTGTTCATATCTGAGGCAAAGTCAGGTGGTTTCACTGCAGCCTCCCGTCGGGTGAAGTCCACAATCCGCCAGGCTCTCGGTCTTTAGACGCTATGCTACACTGGGGTTGTGTTCACCTGAGGCACAGATGGGTGCTGTTAGCCTCTCTTCATTGACTGTCCAGAGAAATCTACATACACAACGTGGGACTCTGCTAATTATTGTTATTATTGTTCTCTTTTGTACCTGCTCTACAGCCAATGGTGTTGCTCCATTTTCTGTGAGAAAACTAAAGCAGTTAATAAACGAAAGTGATCTAAATAATGCATGACGTTATGAATGTTAGCATGGAAACATCATTCTGTCTTTACATGCTGAATGAACAATCGCTTTGTTCTCCACAGCAGATTAGTACAGAGAATAATCAGGAATTAAGTTAGAGTGAAAATGTTGAGAACAAAGTAGGAATACTTTATTCACCAGACTGTACACTGTCAGACTGTCTATGACATCACCCACGCCTGTGTACAGTCTCATCTCACTACAGCGTCGAGCCAAGTATTTTAGTCATCGTAGCTTTATTAACCTTTGACGAACGAGGCCCGATCACACGCCCTGGCTGAGGATTTGTGATTGACACTCGGGCTTCTTGGCCCCTCTCACCCTGATGACTGTAACCACCAAATGAACTTCATGTTGTATCTAGTACGACAGAGGCCACAGGAGCATCAGCGAGGTGGGTCCTGAGGTCATGGACTTCTGTACGACCAGAAGTCATCGCCTCTGTGGAAACGGTGCACGATTACTTGGGTCGGTTTTTAAGACGTGGAAGCTACATCCACTATCCACCATCCACCAGAGGGATGAAAACCATTAATGCCTTCATCATTTATTATCATCAACCAAGCAACTCCCGGGTTCTGCCCATTACCATCATAAATACAGGGTGGTTGCAGCTCAGGAGGTAGAGCAGGTCATCGAGTGATCAGAAGGTTGGTGGTTCAATTCATGGCTCCACCAGTCTGCATGCCAAGTATCCATGATACTAACCCCAAGTTGCTCTCCAATGCATCCATCGGAGTGTGAATGTTAGTTAGGAAGCACTTAGAAGAAAGTGCGTGTTGTATAGAGCGCTCTGGGAGAGTAGAAATATAAGACTCAGTTCATTTAAGCTCTTTGTCCTGAAGAGACGGACTGAAAATGCCGCTCTGCATTCACACACCAACAGAAATCCTTTCCTCCTAACTAAACAGAGAGCTGGGAGCTGAGTTTGATTGGATATGTCAACTTTATTTTCAACATTTTGACTTCACTCTTACCTTTCTGTTATTTAAAGCCCTTTAAGATGAACAATGCAATCTTGTTTTAAACATCAACCACTCATAACAGAATAAAGTTACTCAGCTACTGTGAGTTCTTACGTTTTATTCACTTTGACTTTATATTACAGTTGAGATGCAAATGGAATAAATTTGGGTTATTAGGTAGATAGTTAGATGTTATTACAATTTGGTAAGTCAGTGATTCAGACTTTTTCAGTATGCACTTTAAAGTACCATAAAAGAGATCGATGCACAAATGAAGGGAGAAAACAACAAAAATAATATGACGTGCTTCATCCGATTGGCTGTAAAGTGAAGCAGGAATAACATGAGAAATGTCACCAAGCTGTGACCAGTGTTAGCAGACCAACATGCTGGTGTATCGTCTTTTCACAACATCAGGTTCATATTGGGAACAAAGCTGCCCACCTGCACCGAGACGCCCCGGTGACATGCCCTGACTCAGTTAATGATTATTCATAAGCAATGCCCTGTATGGTTCTGTTAGTTAGCCACAACACAGCAGGCTCAGAGGGGAGAGCTGCCAGAATGATCCAGACACAGATGAAAATAAGGCAGTGCTTAAAAAAAAAAAAAAAAAGAAAAGAAGCAAAGTTAGAGAAAATATCAAAGTGTCAGCTTTTGCTTTTGGTTCACATTACAGTTCAAATACATTTCATCAGTTTCATTTACAAAACATCCGGAGTTTGAGATTTTTTCTTCTGTTACGAGCTGCTGATGGTGCTGGGCAGAGGGTCGTCCTGCCCCCACCAGGCAGCTCAGCGTCACAGCCACAGTGTTCACACAAGTAAACACAATCAATCACAACACTGCCCAATGCTTTTCCAGAACATTACCTTACATCAGCGGGGCGGTTATTGCCATTCCAGGTTCAAAGATGGGGAGGGGGGAATATTCCAAAATAAAAGACAGGAAACAGATATTTCAGCACTAAATTTACAAGAGATAAAAAAATACTTGTTAACAATTTAAATAAACTTTGAGATACTGACAAAAAGTCAAATTTTTAAGAAAAGCAGTCTTTAACTGTTACTACTGGTTCTCACCCACATCCAGGGGGAGCTCCTGGATCTGCATCACTATTTCTAAAATACTTTCAAACCATTTCCAGGTTCCTTTTTTAATATTACCCTCTTTACCCAGCTTTCTACAACCAAGACCGAGGACTGCGAGAAAACTGAGAGCAGCTCTGGGCTTGAACTTGGTACGACGGTGTTGCAGCAGGGTCCATCCTCCCAAAGCACTATGAAGGCTGACTAACACACACAAAGCTGCCTTCAGCTGAGAGTAGTGTAAGAATGAGTTAGGACATTTGTGCCCACCATTCAGCTGCTGCTGTTTGTCTCTCCAGCACTCGCTCACTGTGCCATCGTATTCCTACGATCGTAAACAATCCTTAGTGAAGCTGCATCATCTCCGCTTATACCACGATGAACCACCAAAGCACATCGTGTGTTAATCAGTATAGCAGTCCCTTCTACCAGCCTGAAACAAAACACACACGCACACGCACACGCACACGCACACACACACACACACGCACTTATAATGGCTGATTTTCCAATTGTTGCCCAGTTAGAAATTAATTCCTCACATAAGATCAACTTAAAATCACTGAATAGCTCACAGCTAACAACAGAACAATGGCACTCACGATCAATCAAAACGTAGAGAGAAGGAGAGAGAGGTGATATGGCAGCTCGACATTTACAAGGACAAAAATCAGCCACGGTGAGAGACGACAGACGCTCCAGAGAGGGTCGACATCGATGAGATCAATCACGTCGAAGAGCAAACTAAACCACGGCGAGACAGGAGGAGGAGTATGATAGCAGTAACATTACGTTGTTTTTCTTACAGTAAATACCTGAGTTAGACATGTGAATGAACATGTGGCATGGACAAAAAGTACAGCAGGCCCATCTCATCCCTGACTCACTTCTGCTTTCCAGCCCTGGGTTATGAGTCTGACGCCATACTGTAAACATACATGACGTGAATCCAGTTAAGCCCTGTGACTGATAAGATGATCAGGAAGTGTCCCAATAAGCAGTGTCGTTTTAGGTAGTTTACAGACACACTGCATAGAATTCACCGCTTCACATCAAATCCTGACCCTGTGGAGTCCAGAAAAACCAAACACTGTGGACCGCTGACAGGAAACAGCGCCACTGACCCACGAGCTGTTCAGTGGATTAGACGGACCCGTCTCTGTAGCTCGCTCCTGTTATCAGAGGTACGGTCGACAACGTCCAATCATTTTACACGACGTGCTGTCACATCTACCAGATATCGACTGTTTTCACTGGCATCAGATATTCAACCCACCGATCGCTGAATGAGTCAGGTGACACTGTGGAGCCTGTGTGAGCTGAAGACGTGGTGTTTGAGGACTGGGTCCTAATGCCTTCATGGATTGTTAGTGCTGCCCAGTTACCTCCACTGCACACACACGCACACACACGCACACACACAGTCAGGTGAGATGATGCTGACGCTTCTTTGTTTCTTGAGAAAGCAGCGCTGACAGCAGGAGGCGGGGTTTCTTTGAGCGAGCTCTACGCGGCATCACACAGGATCTGCTCCAGCACCGTCAGCAGGTGCTTCAGACCATAGATGTAGCCGTGATCCTGGCTCTCACTCGGGAAAACATGAGCAAAGTCGATCATCCGGACCGCCACATCTGCGTATTCTGCACTGCTCTCCGTTTCGTCACCTCCTCGGCCCTTCGCCTCCTCCCTGCTCCTCCTGCTGTCCTCTCCATCCACATCCTTCACTTGCATTTGGGATTTGTTTCCGTTCCCATTAGGTGGTCGTTGCAGCTCACGGGGCTGTTTCCACGCAGAGTTGTCCTCCTCGCACGGTGCTGAGACGCTGTCACCAGACACAGCGCTTACAGCACCACTGTCTCCCCTGTGACCGCCCTCGCCTTTCCTGCGATTGGTATAAACAGCGTCCAGGCTGCAGTCCCAGTGCCCTGCCACCTGGATGTTGTTGTTGTTGTACTCGGCCACTTCCTCTCCCTGCCCCAGTCTTCCCTGTCTAGCTTTCCGCTCTGTGCTGCAACCACCTTCATTTGATGACAAAGACGTGGGTGTTTTTCCCATCACGGCAGGACTGATGGATGGACTGCTGAGGAGGGACGACAGGGAGGATGAAGAGAAAGAGGAGGGCAGGCCTTCATAGACAAACAGAAGGGAGCTGGCATAGAAAGTCAGCTGGTGCTGGGACTCGAACCAGTGAAGGATCCGCTGCACTCTGCAGATGCTCGCCGCCACAGCGTCCTTCCTCAGGCCAACTCCATTATGGAAGAATTTAGCCAAGCCTGGTGGGCAGGAGAAGACTTTTTAATGATAACTTTACAGAAAGAAGAAAATCAGTTTAAAAATGCCAGTGTTTCCACTATGTGTGCCAATGGTTACTGGTTACTGTAACCACCCCGCATCTGTTTATAAAGCACGGGACCTTTTGTTATGAACACCATGCTCAACAGGTTTAAGACCACCTGAAAAATGGCTAAAATCATATTTCGCATGGTTTGATCCGAACAAGGCTCCAAGTAGAGCTTCAACCAGAGGAAATGGGAGTGAGACAAAACAGCATGCAGTTTACTGAACACAACGCTTAAACTGAAACGAAGGTCTAGGGCCACACGCCTTTAAAAGGCCAAATCTGTGCAAAGATGTGGATTCATCAAAATTCACTCAATGAAAATATGATTTTTTACTATTTTTCAAGTGGTCTTAAACCTTTGATTGGGACTGTATCAGGTTGGAGCCCCTTGGTCCTTCAGACCTGCCTTTAACTGTTTCTGCTTTTGCACATCCATGACCCAGCCTCCCATTCCTCCACATCCCAGCACTGCTCTGCTGCACTGAGATCTGGTGAATGTGGAGGAGCATTCAATGTCATGTTCAACAAACCACAACATGGTCTGAGCTTTGTGACATGCTGTGTAACCCTGGGGTGTGGGTGTGGGGGAGTAAAACCCCTGTTACTAAATTTCAGCAAAAACAGTGTACATGCACACATGCGCACACACACACGCACACACACACACACCCTTACCATCTTTAAGAGTGTCCTTAACCAGTCCTCGTCCATAATGCTGATCATAGGAGTCGAAAGTGTCTGTGCACACCTTGTACACCTGAGAATAGAAGAAAATCTCACATTAAAACACACGTCTGGTTTAAAACACAGTGTCGCTGTTCTCGTAGAGAACTGCCTACTGGAATAAGATGGCACTATAACATCTCTGAGCTGTGACGAGGCCTGATCAGTCAGGACTTTGTGAAGGATCTGAAACAGATCTAAGTCAGTGAGCCAATGAGAGAATGGGATTTGAACGCTGCCTCCACCTAGTGGCCCAAAACTGTACAAACGTGTGTGTGTGTGTGTGTGTGTGTGTGTGTGTGTGTGTGTGTGTGTGTATATATACATGCCACTCTGCAGCAGTGCTTCGAGCTCAAAGCTCAGAAGCTTCTGTTAATGTGCTGAATGCAGAATTACGTAATGCCACAGCTTCAGAGCAGAGCTGCTACTCAAACATCGTGCTGCTCTTTAAGACCATCCATGCCACAATGCATGCTGGGAGCCATTAAACATATTTACATCTGCAATCACATGACATCACAAATAATAAGGGGTTCAACACTAATTTTCACTACAATCTAAAATCAAGACAACCACGACAAATTTGCCCACAATTTAAAAAACCCTCAGAATGAGAGCCAAACTACGTGAATCAAATGAAACCTGTTTATTTTAGCGTAATAATGACGTGCTGACTTCCAACTCCCTCGTTCCAACTATCGTTTCCATCATCAGGAAGAGAGTGATCACCAGGCAGCAGCATCCTCTCTGTGTAAACAACAACTTAACAGATTAGACAGGAACGCCCTGGGATCCGTGTGCTGGAGCTGGGCTCTGATGGTAGCAGACTTCATGATGATGCGTACCCACACAGCTCCACTGAATGATAGCGTCAGCAGCTCAAAGGCTCCATAACGATGATGAATGTATTCAGCATTTGGAAACAGTTTATACAGATCCTTGTAACTTCTTTGGGAATCCAACATTTTACACCTACACAGCAACAGGCTACTGCTGGGGGATTCCCATGATGCACTGGGTGCTTCTTCTTCACTCACTGTGTTACTAGACCTCTCTGCACTGAATCATACTTCCACAGCATGTCTCTATCCCTTCTTCCTTCTCTCATCCCAATGTGTCGCGGCAGATGGCCGCCCCTCCCTGAGCCTGGTTCTGCTGGAGGTTTCTTCCTGTTAAAAGGGAGTTTTTCCTTCCCATTGTCGCCAAAGTGCTTGCTCATAGGGGGTATCATTTTACAATGTCACACTCGTAAGCATTGCTATGGTATTAGTACGTGCTTAATTTATCTTTTATATAGCTTTGCTCCTCCTTTGTATGCCATATATAAATACTGACATGAGTATGAGAATTTTGAGGATTGCTAGCAGTGATAGCTGAGTGTAACAGTGTACAGCTGAAACTAGTGTGACATTATTATAAAATGCTACCCAGATTAGGCTTTTGGAGCTGTTTTTACTTTTACAGTAGAACTTTCTTTTGATTGAATAACCGGTGTTTGATTTAAAGCTGCACTATGGTGTGTTCCACCAGCAGAGGGCAGTGGAACAACCTATACATAGGCATGATAAAGTGATGAATCTTAGTCCAATGTTCAGTCCTGTGAACATGGTGCCTGCCATCTCCTGAGGAAGATGTGAGCTCCAGGTACCTGCTGACCCATCTATTAGCATTGTTATTGCTGAGCAGCTCGCTGTAGTGAATTACAGATGTTCCCCTGCTGTGGAGGGACAGTTTAAAGTTAAACTTAAAGAATGTGCTGTGATGAATTCAGAGTGGCCTTTATTGCCTTTCACGGTTAGCAGTGTTTCTCTATTACAACCAGAAAATTAGTGGGCAGAGCAGGCGTGGTTAGAGCAGGATGGGCTCGAGCAACATCTGTATTCCTGACCATGGCCATTCATATTACACCAAAGTAATTAGGAATGAGATTTCTGTCATTCCAGAATGAATCTCAAATGCTCCCATGGGGATAAATAAAGTTATCTGAATTTGACACTACTTACAGTTTAAGCCTATAGAGTGATGCTGACAGATTTCTTTCATTTACTTACTAAAATAAACAGACATATTGTTGAAATAGCACTTAAAAAAGCTCAGGGATTATATGTGTAGCTATTCACTGGAGTTTCACGGGTCCGGCCCACCTAAGATCAAAGTGGGCTGTCTGATGGAAAATGAGCTGAACATTGCTCTTGCAGTTTAAAGTATTGTTAGTAGTAAAGTAAAGTAGTGTTCAGTAAGATTAGAAAAGTACTATATAAATGGCAGTGCATGTCATACACATACACTCACATGGACACTGCAAACGTGCTGACATGTTTATTTAACTGACCTCATTAAAACATGTGTAGCCTCTCTAGGGCTGGTTTTCAATAATCGATTTTCCGATTAAAATCTAGTCTAGTTTGAATAAAGTGACATCGATTCATTAAATCCAGAATTGATTTTTAAATATAAATGTATTTTGCCAGAAAATCCAGAATCTCAGGTTAAAGCTTCCATTTGAACAAACACCAAACAGCTAACACAGTAAATGAGAGCAGGTAAAGTGATGCCACACAAAGAGGTAAACACAAAGCACGGACCCGACGCATCACAATCAGTGAGCTGTCGGCTTTCTCACCCGACGCCACGGACACGCCGTCGGGGCTGAAAGCTCACTGATTCTGATGCTGCAGGTTTCTTCACTCCCCAGCCAAAACTCACTGAACCAGCAGCAGAAGAAGATCCAAACTACGCTTCACGTTTGATAAACATCGTCTGACTTTTCCTGTTTGGTTTCCACCACAATAAAAATCACACTTCCTGCACAGCTCTCTCTCTCAGTGTACTTCAAGAACAGTTTCTCATCTCAAATCTCTGTTTTCTGCATTATTTGCTGTTTATTACGCATCAGCCTACCGTTGTGTACACCGCTGTCGGCCGCTGTCTTGTTTTTCTCTGACAGGAACGCCTCATTTCTGCTGTTCAACACTGAAGAAATGTAAACTTTTACAAATGACGCCAAATTACAAAACTCTTACACGTGTCTCTAATCAAACCTCTGTAACTCTGCTTCACCTCAGGTATATGAATCATATATTGATTCATGGTTTTCTTCAGTTTTTGTTCTACTGCAGAATATTTTTAAGGTTATCTGCTATAAAAAGCCAGGACAGGAAAATCTGCTTCATGTTTTTCTGTTTTATCCTCAGTTACTTTGACACAAAGTAACTGAGTCTGCTGTGACGCTCACAGCGCTGATGAAGTCTCACAAGTGTCAGCTTTGTTTTTATAGATATAAAAATATGGATATGTACTGATAAGTGATCAGAATTATAACATTTTTGACTGTCTGAAGTTAAATTTCCCCGAATCGAATCAAAATCAGGGATGGAATCAATTACAGAAATCAGAGACGACTCCAGGCCTAGCAGCCTCATACTTTAGACCCTATAAGAACATGGACAGGTTTCCTTGGTATGCGTTTTACTGTGCAGTGTCCTCTTGTTCTGTGCTGTACAGAAACCTGGAGCAGTCATGCAGAGAGCACATGATAAACACCAAGTACTCAGCTAAAGTCCACATGCAGACATTACATTTTATGAGCAGTTTATAAAGGGTGTGGAGATCAGCTATAATGCTGCTGCTCCGTCAGCGTCGCACAATCAGGCGACCCCATCGATCAATGCTAAACACTCTTCACACAGACTGTCACTGAGAAATGTATTACTCACTTCTGCAAAACACACTCATGACCTCTCAGCACTGAATCACACCTATCCTCCCCTTCTTTCACACTGCACACTCTCTGAGCCCACACGCGCACGCACACACGCACACACACACCTGTTGGAATTCAACTATCCACTAAAAGTCCCCAGGCTATACCCCGCTAGGCAAACCAAGCCTATGTGGGATATGATAGAGCGAGACATAACTGAAGCCACGCCGGCTCAGACGTCGGTCCAGATTAACAAGATCTGCATCAGGTGCTGAGGACCAGACAGGAACGACATCCAGGATCTCTCCCGTGAAGGGCACAGGGCCCTAAAGCTCGCAGGCCTCTGGTCGAGGCCCTCAGCT
This sequence comes from Benitochromis conjunctus, assembly GCA_015052645.1. NCBI lineage: Eukaryota > Metazoa > Chordata > Actinopteri > Cichliformes > Cichlidae > Benitochromis > Benitochromis conjunctus. Next base: position 9,950 of record VOQK01006066.1, read on the forward strand.
TGGAGGATAAAGACTTTGCACAGGGATGGGGGGTTTTTTATATCTGTGTGCGCGCGTGCGTGTGTGTGTGTGCGTGTCTCATTTTTGCTACATGTAGCATGTTTTGTACATTTTATCTTAAACAGGAACAAGGGGGTTAAAAAATGTATATAATGTGATACACTTGGTGTTACAGGGTAGTACCTCTGTGCATCGGCACGCTACCCAGTGTACCTGAGAACAGTTTGGGAAAAAGACCCAAATTAAAACTTTGGGCAGTAATTTGTGTTACATTATTATTCTACATGAGCCCTTTTTAGTTTATGCTCACTTCATCTCAGATTAGTCCCACACACAGAACAAGTGGCCTCTTCCACTAATAACCGCTGCCTGTTTGGCGGCTCGTAGCCTTTGCACTTCACCTTTCTGCTTACATTTACTGTCTCGCCCTTGACCCAGACACTTCTAACCAATAAAAGGAGTAGAAGTGAAAACAAGTTTGCAAAGATCATCAACACCACAGCAAACAAGCTGAAGGTGTGAAAACACTGAATGCATCGTGGGACATTACATTTAGATGAATGGTTTTAAGCATCTGTTCAAAGTTAGAGACAAATAACTAAAGATGCTGACAAGCGTGTTGAAGAGTGAACAGTGGCATGAAACCCAACTCTGGCCTACATCACCAACACAAAAAGACAAAGCAGCTGTTGAAGTAGGTGTTCGCTGTTTGTCCCGTAGCAGGAAAGCCCAAACCAGGACACTGACTGATGATGATGATGATGATGATGATGATGATGATGATGATGATGATGATGATGATGATGATGATGATGATGATGATGATGATGACGATGACGACGACGACGACGACGACGACGACGACTATGACAGGTCGTAATGGAAACTGATCGACTTGATAAAGGCTTCGCTGTGTGACTCTCTTTCAAACAGATAAGCTGTCTCTGTCGTTCCTCTTATCTGCTTGTTTGGTGTGGACACAGTGGGTGTGACTGTGTGTGTGCATGTACACGGAGGGGCTGATTTATTACACGGGTTAAAGATTAACCCACTCCCAGCTCCACGGCATTTCTCAGGACAAGCGTTACGTGTTGCCCGTTTCCCTTTCCTCGTAATGATTGGTGACCTTGTGCAGATGTTTCCTCCTGCTGTTACGGCAGACATCACGTTTACTAATACGTGATGAAATACTGTGAAAATAAAGATGTTAGTCTGTGTTGGAACCAACACCAACCTTTCTGCATACACGTTCTTTGTTTACATGTATTTTTTCCTTCATTGTTGACCTGTCTTAGAAAATGTAACTAACAAAGGTGTTGGTAAAGAGATGCAACTTTTACAGCTGAGTCGTGTCTTAGCTGTAAAAGGCACGGTTCCATATTACATACCAAATACCTTCAGCGTCACTGACAGCAACGACACTGAAACATCTGACCATCAGATCTGTCGGCCTTTCTCGCATTAGACGCAGAGCCTGTGGCTGCAGAACAAGCCCAAATAACCATCCCTCCACCACCGTGCTGACAGCTGCTGTGAGGTGCTCAACACGCCCTGTGAGTGACTGTCACAGCACCATGAAGCAAACTCACCCTCAAGCCAAGCACCAGGAAGCCGATCTCCTCCATCAGCGGGTATTTTCTGATCTGCTGTTCCCGTTTCTCCTGTGAGGCATATGGATCATAGCTCCGCTGGCCCAGCTTCACATCCATGATACAGGGTTTGATGAAGCGACGAGTCACATCCTCCAGCTTCAGGTACAGGTCTGTGTCAGCGACACAACAGAAGTTATTAGTCTTGTTTTGTCCGATTGTTGGCCAAATGATGACTGTTCATGGAGCTTGTTGGCATATCAGTGTGAGTTTTATTAAAACTGCAGGAATAAAGTAAAGACAAATAATATGAAGACACACCCGTGGTGTAAGGCATTTAGAAGGTTGAAAGTACACCAATAATCATGCCTCACATGGATGCACAAGGATGGAAATGAACACGAGTCATATGCTAAAGCTTTCACAATCCCAGCTGAAAACTGGTGTTCTCCTCGAGCATCTAACTTTTCTCTGAAGAATCGTGTTTTTTTCTTTGGTCGAGTTCAACAGCTACAAAAGCCTGAAGAGAGACTTCAGGTTGTTTTTTTCTTTTACACCAACATGTCTGTATTTATATTTGGAGGCTGGAGCTATCCCAGAATACACTGGGTCAGACAGACTACAGTGAAGCAGCTGCCTAACCTGTAAACTCATATGTGCATATGATTATGTTGTCATTATGATTATGACACGGTTTGCTTTCAGAAGCTCTCAGGTTTCTATTTGCTGTCTACATTTGAGTCATCTCTGGGTACACACAGGTAAACAGTGTGTGCGGAGTGAGGAGGAGACCATCTGACAGTTAAACTGACTGTCCATTTGTGCAATATCTCTAAAATTAGAAATATCCTGTCTCAGAGTGACGCTGAAAACCTAATTCATGCATTTATTACTTCTAGGCTGGACTACTGTAATTCATTATTATCAGGATGTCCTAAAAACTCCCTGAAAAGCCTTCAGTTGCACTGGGTGCTTCTTCTTCACTCACTGTGTTACTAGACCTCTCTGCACTGAATCATACTTCCACAGCATGTCTCTATCCCTTCTTCCTTCTCTCATCCCAATGTGTCGCGGCAGATGGCCGCCCCTCCCTGAGCCTGGTTCTGCTGGAGGTTTCTTCCTGTT
>VOQK01006067.1:14483-24483 GCA_015052645.1 Benitochromis conjunctus
TGCACCATAATAGGATACATTAGACCTAATTCACTTAGAGCCATTAGAGAGCTCAAAAATTCCTGTAAAGGAAGAACAGCACAGAGGCCAAATGAGCTGCGCTCGGTCTGCTGCCATAGGAGTTTTACAACAGGTTGATTTGTAACAGCATCCCATTGTATTAATTTTAATCAAATGTATTTGTAGACTTTGGGAACTCAAATGTTCTTGTTCCATTTTACTTAAAAACTTGTTTTGCTCTACAAGTTGAAATCGTTCCTAACTTCAAGTAACACAAAAACTGCCAGTAAAACAACATTGCTTTCAGTAAGTGCAGTATTGACTTGTTGTCTGACCAAGTGAATGATTTTACAGATATTATTAATTATTTCTGCTTCTTGCTTCCTCCTTTATGACACCTAGAATATTTTCACTTGTAATATTTTCTTCATATTAAATATACATGGTTTAACTTTAGAATATTTCACATACCATAAGTGCATTAATTTGACTTATTTCTTCTAATGTCTATTTTTCATGTTCATATTTTAATAGGACATCTGTAACTAAACAATTATTTCCTCTCTGATTAACAAAGTATTCTGATTCTGATTTGTTCTCAATGTCGTGGCAAACGTTTGATAGAAACATTCAAGTCGATGGTCATGTGTTTGGACTGTGGGAGCAAGCTGGAGTACCTGGAGTGAACATGGGGAGAACATGCAAACAAAGAAAGACTCCAGCTTGGAATCAAACCCTGGAGACAAAGTTGTTCTAACAAATCAAAATTGAAATATTACTTATTTTACCAAAGCCAATATAATTTTTTGCAAGTCTGGTCAGTACTAATACGACTTTATTCCAGACAAATCTTGTAACCGATTATTTGACATGGCTGTGCAGGAAGAAATGGGTTTTGTCCTTGTAGTTTCACGTCCACAAAGCCTTCTCCCATAACAGAACTTTATCCAGTCAGCAGTTTTTTTTTTTCCTGGGAAGCCATTGCAGAAAATAAAGGCTTTTATGATCTGACTTTGTTACCTTTAACAGAATATCAAGAAACATGTTGTTTAGCACAAACTTTTCTCTATAGTTGCAAGAACATTATATGTTAATCATATAATCAGTTAATATGTTTTCACATGTAAAGAACTGCATATGAAATAAATGTAAGTTTTAAAATCTATCAGGTTAAAATCTATTAGCCTGATGACTCAAGCCTTGAATATCCCTGATCTTGAGGTTGATAGACTATATTTTACTGACTTGGCGTCCATGTTGGTTGCAGACAAGAACCTGATTTCATGTCAGCTGCAGGGGTACTGCACTGTTGCTGACCCTGACCTCTGAACTTCCTGGGCTGGTGGAAAAGCAATAAAAAATTCTCTGCAAGGATCAATGAAACATCTAATTAAAACACTGTGATACAGTTGTTGCATGGATTTCCACAAGGAAACCAACACTGTAGACCATAACATGTAAGGCAAACAATAGTACAAATAATTCAAGACCACATTAAAAATATTTGAGCAAATTTCAAGCATCCACCCATCTATCCATCCATCCATGCATCCATCTGCTGATTCAACCTGTTGTTGAAGGCTTTTTAAGCTCCCACTGGGCAAAAAGCAGTCTACTACAAACACAGAGAAACCATTCACACTCACATCCACATCTATGGCCAATTTAGAATCACCGGTTAATCTAGTACTGTATGCATACATGCATGTGCATTTGGGAGGAGAGCAGGACAGTCTCAAGCAACAGTAGGATAGCTATCCGTGATAACCCTTCTGGACATACAACGCGCACCCCAACCGGTCGCAGCAGATGGCCGCCCCTCCCTGAGCCTGGTTCTCCCGGAGGTTTCTTCCTGTTAAAAGGGAGTTTTTCCTTCCCACTGTTGCCAAAGTGCTTGCTCATAGGGGGTCATATGATTGTTGGATTTTTCTCTGTATGTATTATTGTAGGGTCTACCTTACAATGTAAAGCGCCTTGAAGCAACTATTGTTGTGATTTGGCGCTATATATAAATAAAATTGAATTGAACTACTGATGTGCCCCATTTGAACTTGGAAGTTGGAGTTTGAGAATTCCCAGTATGAAACACCAAAGTGGAACATCTAGGTGAGAATTATAATTTGGTAAGTCAGAAGAACCATTCAAGTTCCTAAACTCCACAAACAACTGTGAAAGCCCAAGTGACAGTGTTTTTTAGCACTTCTGTGTTATTCCATTTCTCATTAAAAAATTGCACATATTAATCTTGGTTTTCCAACACGCTATTGCTGGAATGTGCCCAACTCAGCTGTGACATCATACAGTTATGTCAATAATTTGTTGCACAACAACAGTTTTTGTGTAATTTTGTGTACACCATCACAGTGGATTTTAAATCAAACACGCAATAGACCTCAGAAGACAATTGTAATGCATGATTGCAGAATTATTTCCACGGTTAAGAAAAACCACTTCACAACATCTAACCAAGTCAAGAACTCTCTTGAGGTGGAGTGTGTATCATTATTAAGTTCTACAATTAAGAGATGCATTTATGAAGGGGAATATGGAGGGTTTACAACAAGGTGCAACCCATTGGTTACGCTGATTAATAAGAAGGCCAAATTAGACTTTGCCAGAAATATCTAAAACATGGTTCTGGAAATATTTGAACATATTAGACCAAAATTAACTTTTATCATAATAATAGAAAGAGAAAGAATCATAGAGAAAGGAGGGAACAGATCATGATCATGTATTGCTGCCAATGAAACCGTGTCATTTGTGTTTATAGACGACAGAAGTAGCATAATGAATTCTGAAGTGTACAGGGCTATACTCTGCTCAGATTCAGACAGATGCTTCAGAACTGATTGGACAGTGTTTTACAATGCAAATAGATAGTGAGCCAAAGCACCCCAAGAAACCCAAGAGTTTCTCAGGAGAAAGAAACGGGATGTAAAGACCCACCATAAAGACCCACAACACAGTATCTGGTGATGTCAGTGAGACTTTAGACTTCAGAGTCATCTCAGTCACTTTCATCCAATCACTAAAAACAGTTCGAATATTTAAAGTTATGTAATTTGTCCAATTACTTTTGGGGGGACTACATATAAAAATAGCTGTAATTACAAAACAGTAAATGCGATAATTTTGTTGAACCCTTTGAATTAAAGCTGAACCTCTCCATTTTAATTACATCTTGATTGATTTAAAATACACTTTGGTGCTGTAAAGAGGTAACATTACAAAAAGTTGTCATTGTCCAACAAGTTATGGATGTAACGCTACATCCACCTTCTAATTTCCGAGGTGAATGGCATGTAGCATTAGATTAGATTAGATTAGATTAGATTAAATTAGATAACCCTTTATTTGTCACTTGCAGTTGCCTGCAGTGAAATTGGACCCCTTCCGACCAGACATACATTACACAAACATCTCATTGGGGAGACAGGTCACAATAGGTAGCATTTAGAAAATTAGTCTTGTTCACATCATTCTCAATACTTAAAGTGCAAAAAGTTTTTCTTTTCTTTTGTTACTGCAAAGAAGACATATATTTACTGACAAAAGGCAGACTCCAAGACCAGCAGCTCGATTTTTAAGTTAGCAGAGCATATTTTTAATCACTTTTTCACTAAAGGCAGGCCACAGTTTCACATGTGAACTCTGTCTGTAAATTGAAAATGTGATTTTTGCTTTCTTGAGTCAGATGTACGTTCTGTATGGAACGCCTTTCATTGTTGGGTTTGAAAACAAAATGTTCATATCCTTTCCACATTTTCCTGTCCCAGCCCTGCACTCTACCAAACATTGGAAAAGCTATTTTTGAACAGGGCCATCGTTTAAACCCTAATGGAAACTCTATTTTGTAGATTTCTTTTGAAGAAAAGATGCAGCAGACATTGTGGCATCACTCTGTAACTTCTGTGTTTAGTCAAGTACAATATTATTTTCAGCATCTTTTGACCCCCTTTTGCCTGGCCCTGCTGTTTCTACATTTGACCCCTTAAATAGTAAACATATACATTGGACAACATATACAGCAAACAGAGCCTTTACATACTGTATTTACTCTATATGTACAAGCACTGAAGTCATCCATAAAAATCTATGAATAGCTAGTACAAGCAGAAATCACACATGAACACACATCCTTAACTTGGCCCTCCAACACTGTTTCCAGAGTCAACTGGTTGGCTGATATTATGTCTAATTTCAGGCATGTAATTAGTGTGTAGCCTGCTTTGGTTTTGTCTGGGTCAGTGTCGAGACTGTGTGTGTGTGCTTTTACTATATGTGTGTGTATGAGTGGTACGTGTATGTGTGTGTGAGTGTGTGCAGTTGTGTGTGCGAGTATATGTCTGATGTTAGCCAGCACCAAAGAATGGGACGCAGACTACACTGCTTAAAGCTGAAAAAACACTTTACTGAACACACACGTACATACACACTCTTAGGTCAATCCTTGGTACCCTTGTGCCAGGAATACTCAAGCAGTGATACACAAATAGCAAAGAACAACCAAATGGGGCGATGTGTTTTACCAGACAGCCACAAAACATACACATCCCTCATATTAAAACTCATGCATCTGCCAAACTAAGGTGGAAGACAACGAAAGCGTCTTACATTTGTCAAACTTGTTCCAGGAAATTTGAGAGTGTTCTTAAATTAAAGGCTTTCTCGTGTAACTTGTCAAACTCTGTCGGCATATAAAAGCTTACAGACATTTACAAACTCATCGGCTGACTTGGAGTCAGAAATTTTGATGTGCAAACACCTTTAGTCAGTTTTTCACCCCATCTGTGTTGAGTATATGTATGTATGTAAATGATCTCGGGGTTCCTAGATGATATGTGTGTACAGTGACACTTGGAATTTCCAGAATGTGAGGTGTGGTGAGGAGGAAGCCTGACGGCAGGTCACGCTATAGTAATTGGTTGTTCCCTAGGGGTCAGAGTGTAGTTGGGGTCCTGTCGCTCCATTGAAGAAAGGTCAGGGGTCAACTTCCATTGGCGCTCTTCTTTCCTCCTCTCGCTCAGCAGGGCTCTTCCAGGTTAGACGAGAGCCACAAAAATCAAAGCTGAAGTGTTTTCAGAACTTTTCAAAAGAGCAGAATGAAAGCTTTTCTCTGCATGTGTCCAAGAAAAGTGGAAAAAAGGTGGAAAACTAGTACATGACCACAGCTGACAAAATGAACAACTAATTTGAAAATATTTAAACCCTGAAGCAGTTTAATTATTAGTTTTAGTGTGTAAGTCGAATGACTCCCAGTGGCAGGATATCATTTTTACTGAGAAATTGCATACATTATTTATACGATTTACCAGTCACATGGTTGAAAGAAATGTTATTACTGGTTCAGTGATGATTTGAATTAATGAAGTGTCCTACACGAAGGATGCTCAAGCAGAACTATGTTTTTTCCCCCGCATATCAATGTGAAGGGTGAATGAAATGCTATTTATTACGGCTGTCAACGTTAACGCGGATTAATCCGTCATCACGATTAACGCGATTAACAGTTTTAACGCAATTAACCCATCTAGAGAGCAGAATGACTCAAAATCCCTGAAATGTCATTTCAGGCAGTTTGCCCAAAGTTTGTCCATTCTGCGCTCCAGATGGGTTAAATGCCTTAAAAAATTTAATCGTGTTAATTGTGATTAACGCGTTAACTTTGACAGCCCTACTTTTACAACCTCTGTTTTTTGCTGATTAACAACTTTAAAGCTTTAAACTTATCTGAAGTTTGCAGTGTTAGTTTTGTAACCGATCTCTCAACTTTGATGCAGGTATATTCACTGTCTCATGACTAACAGTTACCAACGTCTTAATTTGTAAAACAGGTGACTCATACAGTTATACATAGTTTAATTTAGTTTACTTTCCAACAATCTCCCCCATCACCAGCATGTGTCACAGATTTTCTTACACTCAATCAAATACAGCCTGTTTAAATGACTAAAATTATATACTAAAAAAGAATAGTGTCAGGTCTTATTTAGGTAAATTCAAACACAACTAAAAATGCAAAACATGAATATTACACTGCATAATTTTTTTTAAATGTTTTTTTTTGTTGAAAAACTTAGCCAAAATGCTGAAAAAATATCTGTGAAAAACAAAGTACACCTTTACTCCCTCCATAGAAATTAAGAGGAATCCAGTGTCTTTGATTTACTGATCATCATCAGCTGTGAGCACCTCTATACAAGCTGAAGTTTGATTATGATTGTTCAAAAGTTGAAAACATTCACCCAGCAAATTTACTCCAAGGTGAGACCAGCAATGCCAAGAGAAACTACAAAGACTTTACATGCATCAGTTAACATGTTATATGTTAATGTTCATGACAGTACGGTTAGAAATAGACTGAAAGACAAAGCCTGTTCTCTCTTAAAAGAACATGGAAGCACAGCGTAGGTTTGGAAACATGTGTCTAAACAAACCGCGAGACTTCTGAAACAATGTCCTTGAACAGACAAAACCGAGAAAGTTAAATAAATGTACATGTGTGGATTCATTCCAAACAATTTTCATGTTTCTGAATGCGTAACATACAGATGGGTTGGGCGGCCGAAAGCGTAACATACCGACGATTTGTCACGTAGCGTCGGTATGTTACGTTTTGGGATGAGAACGTGTTGTTTGGAGCCACGGTGCCTTGACACGTTGCAGTCACTGAGTCAACCATCAACCCCTCCATATACCAAAGTATTCTAGGGTCAAATATGAAGCCATCTGTCCAACGGCCCGAACTTTTTCATGCAACAAGACAATGATCCCAAGCACGGCAACAAATGTACATCAGAATGACTGAAAAAGAAAAGAATCCCGCTGTTGAAGCGGCCCAGTCAACGTCCAGACCTCAGCTATATTCAATGCTGTAATGAGCTGTGGAAAAACAAACGCCCGCAAACCTCAAAGAACCAACGACATAAAGACGAGCAGGTCAAAATTCCTCCACAACAATGTGAGAGACTGATAAAGTTCTACAAAAAATCATTACTTCAAGTTAATGCTGCTGCAAGTGGTTCTGTAAGCTATTGAATCATAGGGTGTACTTAGTTTTTCACACTCTGCTTCTGTAGTTTGTGTATTATTTGTTGATGGCACTGTGTTATGTGTCATGAAACTATTTAAACACCTAGAAAAGACTAGGTAAATTCCTGTTATTCAATGATATGTAAAACCTGTTTGCAAATTTCTTTTTACCGGGACTTTACTTAATGACTTAGCATATAAAATTTTCATGAGATGTCAAAAGCCAGTGACAATTCATAGTTGCTCACACGATGTAATTTGATGTTAGTGCAATGACTAACCAAGTTATAGGAATAGTGAGACACACTGGGTAAACAGCACTTTCTGGGCAGTAAAGTATTTTCACCCAAGCCATGATCTATGTATTCCCAAACCTAACCAAGTAGTTTTTATTGCCTAAAACCAACTGTGTAGTTCTGGGTACCTTAATCTAACCAGAAAATCCAAACAAAGCAAAACAAAGTGCAAAAAAACAAACTTCCAGATCAGACATGGAAAAATTAACATCAGGCTTCTTCTCAGATACAAAAAAGTGCAACAACAACAACAACAAAAACAGCTCACACACATACAGCTGAAACTCTGAGAAAACCTAAAAGCTTTATTTTTAGGCTGTGTGAAACAAATTAATTTCAGGTTTTTTTTCTTCTCTCCTCCTTTTCTGTTAAATTAAAAGACTGAAAATTGGAAATTATATATTTTACACAGTCAGGACTGGACATCAAATTTATGGCAGAAGCATCAACCATATCCAGCCTCAACTCTCACACACTCTGATGACAAGCTTAACCCTTAAGTGTACTTAGGGGCACTTTGCAAGGTTTGGAAGAACTTTCAAGGATTTCCAAGTAGGCTTAAGGGTTAAATGAAGTCATCTGAGGAAAAACAGGAAGACACGAGGAGACCAAAGAAGTGAGCGAGAGAAGGAAAGACAAGAGCATCAGATGAGTGGAAAAGAGAGCAAATAGGAAAGTGTAGGAGAATGGATGAGAGTGAAAAGAAAAGAGGAAAGATGAGAGGGATGAGCCGATCAAAGAAAAAGAATAAGGGAAGGAGGTGAGAGGAAAATAAGGAGGAGATGAGTATAAAATGATGACAGGGGAAAACATGTGTTTGGAAGAAGTTAGAACAGGAGGAGAGGAGATGGTGAACAGTGACTTCCTGTGAGCCATCAGTCTGGAGAGGAACGTGAAGCAAATGAAGTGGGTGGCAGACACAGGAAAATTAGTTCCATGTTTGTAACATGACTGCAAAGACTTCTCAGTCTGAAGCAGGATAACATTTGATGTGGTCCACTGGGCCAAGTGGAATCTTTGCTGGGTGGATTTTGGACCCTGGGCCTTATGTTTGACACTCCTGGTCGAGATGATTAACAAATGTTAACAGTCACATAAGATTTTCAGGTGTAAGCCTGCTAACTGTGACTTACTGCACATCAAAAAAGGGTTCATTTCAACATTTTTGGTTAATTCGAATCCAGCAACTATGGTCCCACATTTTCTAAGTAAGCGCAGCAACAATGCTTTAGTTGATCGCAATGTTGACTGATGCTCGTGAGTATTGTAGAATTTAGAGCTGTCCTGACCCCACCTGCCCAAGCTTTTAAAAACACTAGTGACCATAAACCTCTGCGCCTTTAACTTCAGTGATATTAAAGAGTAATTGATAACATATAGCACCCTGAAATTGGGTTTTATCAGTTTACCATCTGTAAAGGCGTATGTAAATCACACGTAAGACCTGACAGGTGGTGTGTGTTTGTGTCCATTGTGTGCATGGTGAATGTGCTTCACGGGCCTCTGATTAATATAACAAGATCTCCTCCTGAGCTGAGAGGATGTGGCTCAAGAGGGGATGCTTTGAGTCATCAGCTCTTTTGTTGTGATGGATGATGAGGTGGTCAATTTCTGAACGCAGCCCCAGTCAATACAGGATATGAATCAGGATCAGATTCAATATGAAAAGAAAATAAACAGCAGCTCTTCACTATAAGGTCTATTTTTACAGTTCTCACTAAAATGAATAATTCCAGCTTCAGGAGCTGAGTCAGTGGCAGTCAGCTAACCTCCGCATAGGTTACAAAGAACATGTGTCTGCCTTGGATGAAAATGTCAGTTGGTGCATTGTCTGGTAAGAAAGTAATCTGGTTACTATCAGCTGTCACAAGTAACCTAATGTCATTTCCCAGGGTTCTAAGTTTTGGATTACTGTTTTGGTCTCGTTGTAATGGTAGCAATGTTCAACTTCAAATGTGTGTGTGATTTTTTTAGTTTGGGTTCCTGCTTGGTTTTTAACACTGTTCTAGATACATTTTTTAAAACGTTCACTTTTGCTGTTTGGGTCTCATGTGCTTTCTGTGTATCCTTGCCCATGACTTCTTGTTTAGTGTTAGATTTCATGCCATGTTGTTTCAAAGTGTTAGTTCCCATTTCACTATGGAGTGTAATTTATACTGACACTTAAGGGTGTGCGGATTCAATGGAGTCTTGTCCCGAATGACAGGTTTTGCAAGTCAGAAACAACCTCTGCATCAGAACTCCTCACAACTCGTGACACCAAAGTTACTTTCAATGAATGAAAAATGAAGAAAAAAGGCAGTTAATGAATCCTTCTATCTTAACCATATGTGTTTGTCTGCTCGTGTGCATGCAAAATGCTAAATGTTAGCATTTAGTTTATAACAGAGCAAAATGTAGTTGTTTTGTATGATGCTCGCACTTCTTTGACCTTTGTACAAACAAACTCACTGATGAACTTGTAAGACTGATTTAAGTGGCCTTTTCCTTCTCCCTCCTTACACCCCTGTCTTCATCACCACACCTTCATTACCTTAATTGATCCCCACATTCTGCATATCAGGCCGATTAGCCTTGGATTAGCCAGGTAAACATAGCAGTGTGTGTCTGTGTATGTGTGTTTTAAACCTGAGGGGGGAAGTGGAGTCTTTGATCACGCTAATGAGCTG
>VOQK01006071.1:1089-16500 GCA_015052645.1 Benitochromis conjunctus
TAGAAAACGGTTTTAAGTTTCAGGGCTTCTTTTAAACTGCACAAGATGCCATTTAGCGCTTAATGAATCAACTTATGCCATAAAAACCTCGAAATGGCTTCTTGGCTGTAAACTACACCTCCAGCATGTTTGAGCCCTGCAATGGACGGTTAGAGCTTCTCCTTCCTTTCCTAAAATGCTCATTTACATATGAATAGACCATCAAACACATTCAAACAAATCACACGTGATTACCTGCCTCCACCTCTGCTGGATGAAAGCTTCTGCAAAGCAATTCATGATGAGGAGAAGGAGATCATAATGACCATGTTTCATGTTTTCTTTTGTACAGCTCTCAGGGGCTCATTACTGGCAATATTCAAAATATGAAACTCACCCGCAGTTCCACTACGTGGTGTGCAGACAAAGACCAAAATATTACACAGCTGATGAGATGCAAATTGCAGGAAACCTACCAAATAACTTGTAGAGTCTTCTGAGTGTATAATGCACGGCCAGAACAAATACTTACATGGAGTTAAAGTTCACACACTTTAATTTGTTTTTTTCCTGGGTTATTTGTCATGCTTTGATCCTCTACTTCTAACTCAGAGAAATGAGCATATTTGGCTACTTCTGAAGGTAAAATTGTTTGTAGCTGTTCCTCATAATCACAAACAAAAGTTAAGCCAAGGCCTCCGGGCGGCTGTAAACACGTCCAGCGTCTCTCCCCGTGTCCCAGAGCAAGCACTGGCTCACTCTGTAAGCTTGGCACACTCAGCCAACGGTGTCCATAAAGTGGATGTGATTGATTGTTTGAATACCCACAGGTTAGTTGTTCATGAAGGTGCAACAGGACAGTTACAGTTTTGTGAGAACTGCTGCTACCCTGCATGTTACACAGACGTTTCTCAAAATGTAATAACAGAAGTATGAAGTAGTAACCCCAAGAACTGTGATTAGCCACAGGTTCTGTCTTTTTTGGCAGTTGTAAAGACACAATTATAGAAAACTTAGACATGAGCTCCTTTCAGAAACAGATGCCTAACAACAGTTTCCTCTTTGATCTCATCACAGTTTCTGTCACATGGACAAATCTGAACTCAGGACCTTTTCTGTTCTACTAAATAAAACTTTTAGATGTGTATTCGCTTTTGTGTGACATGTTTTTGTGTATTTTAGAGGCCAAACAATGGATGTTATCTGCTAACATGGGGTTAGGGATAACGTGATTTCTTCTTCCTCATCTCCCTCAGTGTTTCCTTATCCCATTCTCCTCCTCACCCGTCTGTTCATGGTGTTGTCCTCCAGTCTTCCCTTGTCTCTGTCATCTTGTTTAATTAGTCTTCTTGACTCCATATTTTTCTATGATGTGTCAGGAAGAGGAAGTCATTCCCTGTTTTATTTTCCATCTGTTTAATTTTTTAAAAATCTGTTAAGCTTCCTACAAGTCTGTTAGTTTCCCCTCCTTTGTGATTGAACGCCTGGCTGATTAATCTCATTTGTTTTGTTCTTCACATTTGTTTCCTAGCAGTCAGTCACCCTCTCTGGTCTATATACTGCACTCCCGGTTGCCAGATCTTCTTGTATCCTTTGTAGTCAAGCCTTCCTTATGTTGTTTTCCTGATGTTTGGCTTCTCTGGACTGATTCTTTGCCTTTTGCCTGCTCCCTCCTTTTGAAAGGTTTACCATGTTGCCTGATCTCCTGTTTATGACCTGGTATCCTTGTGTCCTGTAACAACGTGTAGCAAGCAGGTTTTGGACCCCAAAACATAGGAAATCTCTGAAAACATGAAGCAAGGGAGGACAGGGCGATAAATAACAAGAGGAGAGGAAACAGCTGAAACTCATTGGAAAACGCAAACAGTGCACACGAGACAAAAGACTGACAACACAAAACAGGAAGTAACTAAACACGGATTCACAAACAGATGAAAACTTGACAAGGCACGGGAACACGGCGACGGATGATAACCATGAAAAAGGGCTGAAATATTAATAACGCTAACTGAGAGTCAAATTCAGATAAATATAAAAAGTCCTAAAAACACTAAATGCAGATGGAAAGCTAAGGATAGCAATAACAAAGGGACACAAGACAAAGCAGGGACTAGACTGGACCTGGGAACAATATGGATGAACTGAAACCAAGAACAGAAATAATATCAAACCACAACCTGCAAATATAAAAGGAAAAAACAGGAAATCAGACAAAACTCCATAACTATCTGACTGCGTGGGATATTTGAGCTCTCATCGTTGAGTGTTTCAGTAAGACGACACAAACTTACACTGCACCTGCGATCCTCAGACGAGACTGAAAGACGTCCCTGCAGATGGTATTTGTAAAGAGTGTCCACATGATTCTCAGCCCGAGCGCAGGCTCTGCATTCTTTGCCCAAATATATCTCACTGAACTCGCCTTGCCCTCGATAAGGATCACACTTCCAGGATATTTAAGCTGCACGGAGAAGCTTTTTGAACTGAAGAGTCGAGATTTGTCTTTTTCCACCTGAGCAAAGCTTCTTTCATCATGTGTATGTGTTACATAAACACATACGTATATACACTCCATAGCTAAACCATGCACTCTTGCTCACCTCTGTGGGATCTGGAGGGCCTCAGTTATTAATGAGAACATTTATTATGCTGCTATGTGTATTCTCATCCATAATAAATGTGTCACAGTTTGAGTCTCTAATTCTTTTCATTAAATCAGGCAAAACAAAGAAGGGAACGTGCAAACACCACAGGAGTATCGCTCTTATTTCTGTGTGTGAGTACATCTGATGTCATGTTTCCCACTGCATACACCGTAGCATTATTTATCATTAAACAGATGAGCGCCTCCGAGTGATGCTGATAGCTGCCCGTCAAATAATCCGACTGGCATTAAAAGCACATATTTAACAGAGTGAAATGATCGAGCCTCTTCTCAGTTCTATTTAGAGACATTGAGGCGTTTTCCTTTTTCTGCTACTGTCAGCTTTAAGTGAGCACTTATGAAGGAAATGCACATTCCCATCACTGCCACAAAAATCTTTTGTTATGAATTAATCATCTTTATACAGGATATGTACTTAAACAAATTAAACATGTCACCATACGGTGGAATTTTGTATATTTCATTTTTTTTATCATCCTTTATTTATCCAGGTAAAATCTCTTTTCCAAGAGACGCCTGGCCGAGAGGACAACAGAAGTGACAACAAATACAACACATCACAATATAACAAGTAAAAAACAAATACTTTATTCCATAAAGACAAGTGAGCACAAACATCTTTACATCTCTATAAGAGCGTCATTAAAAACAGTCAGCTATTCTCCTTTAAAACTCCCAAACTGTGACCATTTCTGACAGTTTCAGTTCCTTATTGTGGGAAACAGGGGCGGCGTTATTTAAAAGCCTTTTTTCACAGTTCTATATTACTAGCTCAAACTGATCAATAATGTCTGATTGTTATTCATCTCTGGCTCTCTTCCACAGCATGTCTTTATCCTGTCTTCCTTCTCTCACCCCAACTGGTCGCAGCAGATGGCCGCCCCTCCCTGAGCCTGGTTCTGCCGGAGGTTTCTTCCTGTTAAAAGGGAGTTTTTCCTTCCCACTGTCTCCAAAGTGCTTGCTCATAGGGGGTCATATGATTGTTGGGTTTTTCACTGTATTATTGTAGGGTCTATCTTACAATGTAAAGTGCCTTGAGACGACTGTTGTTGTGATTTGGCGCTATAGAAATCAAATTGAATTGAACTGAATTATTGTGGGCAGCTCTTTGTTTAACGCTCTAATCAACAAGGATTTCATGAAATCCAGTCCCAGTTAAGAACTTCATTATATTTATAGTCCACAGATACCTCTGACTCTACCACTAAACTGCCCTTTTTTATTATTTAGTGATTGCTTTGATAGATCCTAATTGTTGTTACAGGCTCCAGGGATTAAGAGAGCCTTGCTGTTTTGTGGGAAACAGCTGGTGACTTGCAGAACATAAAACTGAATTGCAGAGGCCGTCGTTGTTCATTTCGTTATGCATCACTGAAGCGGCTGTTCATGTATTTAATGCTACAAAATCTTAAATCACAAAATTAACACTGAAATGTAATTTTAAGATAAGGGGAATGAATTTGTCTGAACAAGAATGGATTAAGTGGAAAACCCAGGCCCAGGTGTACCTCTAAGTGGCACTTACATGCCTTTGGTCTGCCTTTACCGGACCCTTATATCATCGGTTTTCTGTTTCTGTGATAGTGATACTGTCATGTGTGGTGCTGTGGGAGAACGGATGCAGGCCCCAAGTGCAGGACTCGAACGATGAGGGTTAACTGAGAGAGGCAGCTTCTTTGAGGCTGGACAAAAACTCAAACATTAAACACAAGAAAAGTAAACTACAAATAATGACCTAAAACTAAAGGTGCACGGAGGACACACACAGCACAAAGAGGAAAACACAGGGCTTAAATACACAAAGGAATAACGAAGGAAATGAGACACAGCAGGAGAACACAGCTGGGAGCAATCACACATAGCGAGACAGGTAGGAAGCAAAACTGAAAACACTAACATAAAACACTAGACTATCAAAGTAAAACAGGAAACAAGATACATGCACAAAGATGCCGACTTGACAATGAGGAATAGCGACATGACTGACTGGGGAGACAGAGGGAACATGGAGACGAGAGTGACTGGACATGAAACGTGGAAGACGGGGAAGGCAAAGTAACAGACACAAGCACAACAATAGCAGAAAACAATAAAGAGAACCAAAACCATGAATAGCAATAATCAAAGACCCAGTACTGTGACAGATACAGAGATACATATGCCCATATGCTAACTTTCTTTAAACAACAGATTCATTGTTTTTACTCACTTTTTACTTTTTGTTCCAGGCCGGTCTGTGCTGGGGAGGTGTGTGACACTGATAAATGCTACCATAAGTCAGCCACACTGGCAGCTTTGACAGGATGTCATTGTTTTTGTTTTTACATCCCAGGAAAGAAGAATGGCTTAGTTGGATCTTCACTTTGAATTTTCCTTCTTTGAACAGTCTATGTTAACCTACTTTATAAATTTAAAGCTGAAAAATACTTCCCAACGGGGCTAATTCTTCCATGTGTTTGTTCCACGTGGCCATGGTAGCAAATTAGACAATGCCAAAAAGTCAGCAATAACTTCCTCAGGACAGACTCTGGCCCAAAGCACAAAATCACATTTCCAAGGATGACGCTTATCGATTCCCAGCCTCCACACTCTCTCGTATTTGTCTTCTTTTCACAAACACGAGATACTCTGAAGACCTCAAAACAACATGATGCAAATGGCTATTTGTGGTTGTTCCACAGCTGATTAAAAAGGGGAAAATTTAGGAGATTAAGGCAAAAGACAAAAACCGTGTTCATGGCTTTTGGAAAAACAGAAATGATATGAGTCATCTGGTTCTGGTCCTTTGTAGACTTTATACCATCTATTTTTGATGAAGGGGAAGTAGACCACAACCAAGCCCAGTAGCCCACTAACCTACAGTAGCATGCATGACTGTGCTTTTCCTGCTACAGTCCAACGTCCCAGGTTAGGAAATTCCTACCTGACCAGAGATTTCAAACTCAGAAACCTCTCGCTGTGAGGTGAGAGTGCTAACCACCTGATTTTACCTGCTAATCCAAAATCCAATAAGGAGAGGCACAGAAACAATTTACACTTCAACATGCTCACATTTTCACAAATGGAAAACATCACTTCCTTCCTCTGAACGTGTTGTGTCTGCTGTTTGCGTCTCAGTCTGATATTCTTTCAACGAGTCCATTTTCATTTGCAGGCGGTCAAAAGACATTCTGTGCGAATGAGACGAGAGACAATCTGAAAAGAAAGCAGACGAGTCGTTTGATGAATTTCATAAAACGTCCGTGCTGGTGTGAATGTGTCACACGGGCACTTCTCTGAAGTTCGCTGCAGTGATAAAGAGAAGAAAGTTTCCCATCAGGGACTTTCTTGGGAACATGACCTCCGCATGAATTAGTCATAAAGCATCACGTACCTAAGCTGACAAGTCATCAGATCTAACAGCACATTAAATAAGACGATGCACAGCTTATGGCCGTGAATCCTTTGACCACACGAGGGGTCGAGGGCTTCAGGCTGGGCTGTGAATATTTTCTCTGTCTGGAAATATACGGCAAAGGAAATAGAAAAACAACTTTCAACAAAGAAAGTTGTTTGAAATGGAATTTCAAAAGAAAACCCCTGAAAAGGCAGACTTTCAATAAGCCACAGCAGCTCAGACACTTCACACTTCATGACAGGTTGTGCTTAGCAGCTCTGAGGCGTAAACTGCGCGAATGTGAGGAGAGAAGAAAGTCATTGCTCTGTGAGCTTTCACCACAAACGACAAGAAAATGAAGGTTTGAAAACATTTAACAAATTAAAATATGATTATTCACTGTAATAAGGACTAGATATAGGAAATGGCTTTCTATCTATGCATCTTTCTTCCTTCTTACTTTTTCAAAATAAAATTAGTTCATTTTGATAAAGAAAAAAACTCACTGATAACTTTCTTGGTACGATACGCCTCCTCTCTCTGCTCGTACGCTCTAATTCTTCACTACTCATAATCAACACAATACATTCATAATATTCTTGATTCTAATTTTAGTGAATAAAACAACTCATCTGAACGAGAGGGTTTCCTGCTGAAACTGAAATGGGAAAACAGCTTGTCTGTGAGCTGAGCCTGAATCACAAAAAGAGACAGAAAGCTGCAAGTTACAAAGTCTATAAAGGCAGTAACAGTCACAGTCCTTCGCTTTATTTTACCATGCAATGCAAATGAGTTGGAGCCTCTGCAGCAGTGGAGCTGAAGATTTCTGATGTGAGGTCATGGGTGCATTAACTTATTCCTCATGCAGCACAAATGTGATGATCATTTTTCATGGAGATTTCTCTGTTGGTTTTTCTTTTTTTAATTTATTAATTTTGTTGTGTCCTTGCAGGATTAGACCAGAGTTGCCAAAATGTACATGTAAAATCTCCAGAGAAGAAATCCCAGAAAGTCAATTCTGTTCATGTGAATTTTACATTCCACTGAAAACGCTGTGTCCAGATGAACAGAGTTAACTTTCCAGGGTTTCCTTTCCTGGATGAGTGAGCATGCATCGAGATATCTGGAGAAGCAGGCCTTATAAAGCAGTTTGCTCAAGGAAAAACGAGAACAGTGGTACAAGTAAGTATTCATTCAAGCCAGGACTCTGAATCATCAGGCACAGATATTACAGCTGACTGAGAAGTAATGGGTTAATGCAAAGAGATGTGTTGACATAATTATTGGATTTACCACAGCAGTATTGCTTTTTAATGGCAACAGAGTGAATGTGGAAATCATTGAGGCTCTTTATATGGTTTTTGGACAGTTTCTGGTTTGGACACTTAAGGAAATAAAGTTGACATTGTTTATTACACCGTCATTACACTGGTAAGGACCACTTGAGCCGCTTGCACTGAACAACAGAAGGTCAGTGGAATGGTTAGGAATCAAAGTTTAATGAATGCAGGAGGGAGGCTCAGGAAAAATTCAAACTTTTGCCTTTCACAGAGGCAGGCAGTGAGGAAAAGGTCCATATGGGGAACAGCCAAAGGGCAAAGTCTATAAAACAATCTACAAAAAGGATTAAAAAGAAGAAGAGTACCTGTGAAAATAACAAACAGACAAAGAGAAATGCTGAACAGCTTGAATGAAATGAACAAGACGACCTGACAGAGAACAAAGGAAGCTGGGGAGTCCATACAGTACTTACTGGTGCGTGATTAACTGATTGTACACACACTGTAAAATCTAATTAGTTCCCAGAACATCAAAAAACAAACTCATTACCTAAAAAAAAACTGAGTAAAGCTTACTTAAGACATCTAAGTTAGGCCATGAGAGCATGGGGCCGGGGAAAGGTGTCACAGCAACACAGATAACAGGGCTGATAGTGAACATGTGCAGAAAATTACCAAAAGCAGGAAGTGAAACTAACAGGAAGAGAACGAATGAGCGCAGCAACCAGTGATTAGATAATGAAACAGGAGATAACTAACATGAATATTCATTCCAAGCACTTATCCATCTGTCGGCTGTGTCTGTCACATTAACATGTTACATTAGTTTCAGAAATCCGCATTAACTACAACAAAAAAACACCATCAGCAACACAACCTGTGTATTTATGTACCATATTTACAGATCAGCAGAGAGCCATGATGTTGTCCGTTATGTCACAGCTGGGATTGTTAGTGTCATGGTCGGCCGACCTGCCTGTGTTTATTTTTTTCATGTGTGTTTTTCCTCCTGTTCTTCTCTCTCTCCGTTCCTGGGAGTCACACTTCCAGAAGTCAGACGCCGAGCAACATCCGAGCCGGAAGCGCCTTGAAAAATATTGTTCATTTTTCTTACGGTGACTTCTTAAACGCCGTTAGAAATTGTACACAACAGTGTTGCATTAGAAATATGCAGCTGCTTTGTGTAATTGTCTAACAGGATTAAATGTTGACCACAGGGACTAACTGTGCCTTAGCTGTTGGAGTTGTAAAGCTAAATGTCATTCTGCAGTTTGGCCTCTGACACTGTGGTTAAATGACACAAATATTGTTTTTTAAATCTCTATTATTTAATATAAAATATCACCCAAAATAAACCACACAAACGCATCTAAATTTAAAGGTAGAAAGTTTTTCCCCACAATATTCATCTTTTTGTGCAAGAATATGAAGCTATTGTAGGGCTTAATTACAATTTCTCTATATTTTTATGTTCTTTCAAATTTACTCTCCTGACTAAATATCACACGCATTCACACAGCTGGCAGTAGGGTCTGCTGAGGAGGGGGGTAGAGAAGTGGAGGGGCTTATTTTATCACAATTTGAAAAGAGAATAAACCCACTCCATGTAATGTAATACAACAGCTGTCCTCCACTCATTCTCCATTCGCAAACACAACACAGCTTTTGGTAGTGTGATGAAGTGACTCTCATGAGGAGCTCTTACTACTGATGTTTTCTGTGGCACAAAGAAACATGCAGCCAAATGTGAAGTCATTCATTAGTTTAAATGAAGCTCGTTTTGAACAAAAGACTTTTTTTGGTGTAAAAGTGGAGAAAATGTTTCATGTTTTTGGATTTCCTGCTTTTATACAGGAGGATTTGGGCCAGACTCCCTGTTGTTGTTGCTGTGCTCGTCTTTTATTCCTGCCGTCGTGTTGTAGGGAACGTTGCCTCTTCAAAGCAACAGGCACATTTACATTAGGAGGTCGGATTGTGATAATGCATACACATCTACCTTTCAGCCAGCATAACTGGAGAAATGAGACCATATTTTTTACTAGGCTTGCTTGTTATTTGGCTACAAGTTTATTGATTTAAGCCCCCAAAAGACTACTTGGTTATGATTAGGAAAAGATTTTAGGATTGGTTTAAAAAGTATTAGAGACCTTTACAATCTTAACACATATGAGAAAATTCAATTTTTCAGAGTTTGTCACATCCAAAGGTGACATTTATTCACATGACCACTGGAAGTAACTAAGTTGTAAAGAGTAACTAAAAGCAGCTCAAACGAGTGACAGATGTGAGGACAGCTGCAGAAAAGTTCTTTAGCCGTGACAATGACTCCAGGAGCTCGAAGTCGATTCTTGGGCACTGATTTTATTTTCCGTCTGTGTTTGGTTTGTTAGTGCTTCAGAATGGACTGAGATGTTTGAGCCAAATCCCTCCTGACACAGACAGCTCTCTCTGGTCCGTGTGATATCTTTGCATACAGTGGAAAACAAAAGCACAGCACGAATATAAGAAAGGAACCTTTTTGAAAGTATTGTCGCCTCTATAATGCATTTTTTAAAGCGCTTGCCTTGTAGTCTGTCCAGCAGCCTACATCTTTTTTTCCAACCTATCTCCTCCCCATCCATCTCCTCCTTCACGTCCAGCATCACTCCCTGTTCTTATGTAATCAAGTGAACCACATGTGTTGGCTTAGCTCCGTTACCTCCCCAGTAGCCAGTTTCTTTGAAGTGCACAGACACACAAATGCATGAATGTGCAAATGCAGACGTTCCCAAACAAATACAGACACGAGGAGCTGCAGCACAAAGTAACTGATGCAATGAATTCACACACGTGCACTCTCTGCAGAGTGGCCAGCTGTCCGGCGCCATTGCACCCGGCACTTCTCGCCTGTGCTGTCAGGTCACATGACCACCGGCCATCGGTAAGAGATGTAAAACACAGCACCCTTCGTGAATTAATTACAGCCAAAAATAGCAGAAGGCTGTGTTGTTGCAGACTGTCTGGCTGTGTGTGTGTGTGTGCGTGTGTGTGTGTGCGTGTGTGTGTGTGTGTGCGTGTGTGTGTGTGTGTGTGCGTGTATGTGAGACATTTTGAGGTAAGGAGCATGATTATTAAGGTTTGCCTTCAAGGTTTCACTGTTTTAATGAGTGTGCAGTATGCAAATATCCTCATGATTACAACAGCACAGTGTGCAGTTGTGAATTCTTTGTGTTTGTTGTGTTTACTTGCCTCACTTATGTGGTGGGGACAGAAATCTGCTTACACAGTCACATTGTGAGGACCCGCCTCCCTTTTGGGGAAATGCTAGTCGTCATAATTTGAATCATAACGTTTCAGGTTTAAATTACAACAAGTCTCTATCTAATATAAGTCAAAGTAATGTCTGTAATGTGAATGCAAACATATAACTGTGCGTGTGTGGAGAGGGAGGCAAAGAGGGGCGACAACAAAAGCGACGGCTGAATTAACAGAGGAGCCACGACACGGTCACGTCTCAGGGTTGGTTCACTCAGTGTCACATAAATGTTTCACTGCTGTGGTCTCCAGCCACACAGTGATCGGCAACACAGATGTTCACAACGACAACGGCTCTACACAAACATCAATTGTTTTTAAAGGAAAGCTTCAACATATTTTATATTTATTCATTTCAAAACACAAACACACACCCAACAAGGAGGCCAAAACCATGATGAACTAGGAGGTAGAGCAGGTCTTCTGCCAATCAGAGGGTTGTTGGTTCAATCCCTGGTTACTCCAGTTTCCAGTCCGGACTCTTAAGTTTCCATAGGCAAGATTCTGAACCGTAGCATGAACGTGTGTGAATATTATATAGACAGCACTTAGGTGTAGGACGTCCATGTGTGGTACAGAGTGCTCAAGTAGAACCAGACCATTAACATGCATCCTTCATCACCACTGCCACCACCTCCAGCATGTTTCTGTCACAAATAATATTGTGTTTAAAAATGTGAGTCATCACAATATTCACTACTGATGAAGTGCATGTGCAGGAGCCATCTAATCAATGTAATCAGTGTCAGGCATGAAAAAACCTGCAGTTCAGGTAGTTAAGAGTAAATGTGGAGATGCCAGATGGAGATACTTTACCTGGCTCTGTTTGAGTTTGCACATTTTCTTTAATGTGATCAAGCAGCAAATACATAATTAAATAAATAAGAGTGAACTCTTAGCTCTGTGACCAGAGCAGTCCAAACTTTCCTGCCGATGCCGACACTCTAATGGACACAGCTGCCACACTGTTTCTCAGCTCCAGCTGTAAAATGAAGCTGTTTTTAAAGAGTGATGGGCTGTGTTAGCTGTCCGTCAGCCTCCTGCTCCACTTTTCCCCAACTCATGAAAAAGACTCTTAAACACAGACGCTTAAATACAACAAAGACACGGCTCCTAATCCCAGGACTCGCATACAGTTCAAGTCTCATGTTATGAATACTGCTGAGATAATTACATTCAGACTATGAAATATGCCTTTGAGCCAACATTTACTCTGATGTTAATGGATCAACAAATTTATAAAAGGATTATAAAGTCTGTAGATTCCTTTGTTGAGATAATAAACTCCAGCAGTTTGTTGAATTTGGAGAGAGCGGAGGAAACTGCACCAGATTTTCAGTTTTCACCGATATCACAATTAATTCCCATATTATCACAAACATATTCCATGTAATTGCCACCTTGCAGGCTGATAGCAGACAGACTGCATCTTACTGCTGTTTTAATACCCACTCGATTCACCAAAGGCACATGATGAGCAGTGATGGCAGAGCCGGACCTTCTGTAACAGCAGAGAGTACGTAGAAGGAGAATATTCATTTAACAGACAAACATGGACTGATCACATTTTGGCTAATCGGGGCATAACAAGAAAATCACTCTCTATTGTTTTTGTTTTGTTGCATCTGTGAAACTTGTAAAACTTGCCTTTAGTGGTTTTACTGGCCTCAGAAACAGCAGCGTTGCTGGTCTGAGTTTCATTTTGGCTGTTTTCTGTTACAGGTGGAGTAATGTTCTCCGCCTTTGGTTTTATTTATCACAGGCCCAATTTTCTGCCTCCTTTGTTGTCAGGTTGCTTCATTTGCATGCAAAACACATTTGCTTCCTTTTGATAAGTAAATGTTAACAAACATGGTCCTGATCTTGGCCTTTTTATGTAACATTGTTAAAGAGAAGAGTAATATGGAACATGAAGCAGTGGTTGGTTGGCTGATACTGTAAAGACCTGATTTCACCACAAATCACCTGTGATTTACTCCTGAACCATCACACCAGCTTCATTTTGAGCATGTAGTGATTTCATTTCATGTTGGTGTATTTGGAAAATGTACTTAGAGAAAAATTGAACATTTGTTTATTAATTGGAAGCTCAAGAATCTTTTTTTTCCTGTGGCTTAAAAGCAGAGCTTAATTATTGCTGCCATTATTCTTCGTTAATGAATCACTGTGAAAGAAAGTGGCTTTTTTTAATTATACAGCCAGGCAAATGCAATGGCTCTTTTTTGTGAATAACATAATTATTAGTTTTTTATGAGCTCTATTTAAATTAAAGGGCAGCACTTTGTGTTTCTGAATCACAAGGGAACATATATATGAAGAATTAGCCTTATAAACTAAGTTACTTATTTTATGAGAGGCGGTCATAACCACCACAGACCGGTCTGTGTCTGGCCACCCTACATTTATGTACACATTAGTACAAATGGGCTCAATGCTATCGTCCACACAGGAAACCCATAGCAGCGATGTAGCACTTGGTGGTCGTGAGATGTAAATGAAATTCCCCGCCTCCTACCTGACAGCATGAGCTGATCATTACATCACTAATTATATAGAAAAGCTGTGAAAATCAGCAGTGACAGTTGACTCGGTATACGTGAAAGAACTGACTGATTCTCCTTGTTCATTAAGTGTTAAATTTATCATCACTGTAACCAAAACTACAACATCCATTAGTGTGGGTACCTGTTAACCTGTGAAGGTACTTCTCTGTAAGCCAATGTGGTTTACAATTTATTAAACAGACATGTGCACATGTTAATATTTATGACACCACAAGACAATACAGAGTGGATTATATGATTAGGTCCCAGATTCAGTGTGCCCCCACCCCCCCAAAGGATAAAAAACCAAGGTTTTTTTTCCTATTTCAAATAATAATTAATTGCATGTGTGCCACATCCAGCACAGTGAATTATAGGCAGAAGAAGAAGAATATTTGGAAGAACATCAGTATTGATGTCACCACAGTGGATCAATAAGTAACGTTCAGAGAAACATCACAACTTTATCACTTTGGTACAATAAAAACTTTGAGTGGTTAATACGCTCTGTGTAATGTTCATTTGTCCAACGAGTTATCCTAATATTTATACTCTGGGTGTTTTTTTAATGTGCTGAAGGAAGGAAACATTTCGTCCTCTTGCCTTTCTTTGCTACTCTGAGGAAAAAGTTCAGAGGGACACCGAGCCCTCTGTGTCCTGTGAATAATACATCAGCCTCTGTTGTCTGCGCCTAATCGACGGCCTGAAGACAACGTTCATTAATTCTGTGTCTGCAGCAACCTAGTTGTTATACATCTCACATATTTTGGAAAAGTGTATGTGGTCAGAGGTAAACATTAGGAGTTTAGCTGTGGAGGGTAGAGAACATATAGGTCAAAGGGCCGAACACATCTCCCCCACAATAACAGCTTTTTACCATAACTTATGCTTTAATGGTATGAATTTTATGAAGGTCAAAACCTCCATGAGCGTGCAGATCTTGGCTAAACTTGTTGAAGAGCCCTCTTTATGTTATTGCCACGCAGGATGCTCTCAGCTGCATGTATGGTTTTATATATAAGAAACACTTGCTGATTTGTGCTGCACCATTTAAAATTTTCAACAATATACATTCTGCTGATTTATGAACCAAATAGGATGGTGATTAACTTTTCAACAACAACAGTATGTTTGCTGTTCCTAGGACAGCACTCTTCTCAGATGTTGTCTCCGTTTCTTCTCTGACGTCATTGTCAGGATCTGCTGGAGACACTCGCCCAGCTTGGAGCCAGAGGTGGCAAAAGTATACAGAAGTACAAATACTAGTGTTAAAAAAATACTCCCTGAAGTACTGATTCAACTTCTTTACTCAAGTAAAGGTGAAAAAAGTACAGCCTCTGTAATGTACTGAAAGCATGAAAGCAGCTCCTTTATACTAGCTCGTTTCATGCAAAGCTAACTGAACTTTGCTATATTAATGTAATTGCAATTGTGTAATGTAATGACTGTGCACCAGTCACACACTGCTCTTTACTTTAAACCCATCACAGTGCAGCAAACTAACCTGCAGAGGATTTTCATGCAGCCTTGAAATATGACAGTTAGTCTGCCACACTTGGTTTAGCAGCACATTTCTCAATATGAAAAAACATGTGATTTAAGAACATGAGCATCCTTCCCTTTAAATCTAACCTCTCCTCTTCCTGTCCTCTCTTTCTTATCTTTCTCCATCTCTGGGTGAAGTTAGCTCTTTCTTTTCTCTCCCTGTGAAGCAGCTGGACCTTTAGCTGCCACGACACGTTACACCTTTATGCTTGCTCTTCTTCTTCTGCGTGGCTATCCAGATGCTGCAGCCGTTCTGGTGCTTTGCCAAAAAACCCCAAATTAAACAAGAGAACACTGGTCCACTGTGACCCTGACTATGGCGCCCAGTTTAGCCTCTTTCATGATCATAATTACGCTAACACGACTGCCGTTTGCCTCAAATCAGTTTGATGTTTGAAGGCTCGCAGTGACGTGAAATAATAACTCCCCTCAGCTGCATCAAACCAAAGCAACGAACCTGTTCTGAAATGTAAGGAGTAGAAAGTTTATATTTTTGTTTAAAAATGCAGGGAGTAAATGTAAAAAGTAGTCCAAAAAATACAAAAAGTCAACAAAGTACAGATACACTTTGCTCTACTTAAGTACAGTAACAAAGTATTTATACTTTCTTATTTCCCAGCTCTGCTTGAGGGTCACAGCTTCAAATGCTCCAACTGCTGTTGCCTTCACCCTCCACCCTCTTCTTCAGCTCCTCTCTCAGCTCTTGGTATGTCTCCAGCTTCACATGTT
>VOQK01006073.1:8378-19861 GCA_015052645.1 Benitochromis conjunctus
CCGTACCGTCCCCCACATACTGCTCCCCGGGCGCCAGATTGGTGGCTGCCCACTGCTTCACTGAGTGTGAATGGGTTAAATGCAGAGACTAATTTCCTACGGGATCAATAAAGTATACATTATTATTATCACCATTTCCATTTTTTTCACATGAGAATTACTTAGTATTAATATTGCTACTGCTTAAATTATGACCCAGGGTGAGAAGCTGTTGCCCTTACCTGTGGATATCAGTGGTGTGAACATATAATCACACAATTAATCCAATTCAAGTTTATTAGAATTGTACCTCACACTGACAGTGCTACCATACCAGACCAACAAAGATAACCAAGCTTTTTCTACTTAAAAGAAATACAGGGTGTAATATACAGCAGATTTCTTTTACTTTTTTTTTTTTTTCTTTGCAAATAATGTTTTCTGCCTGTATTATGTGTAAAAATGACATGTTACAGCATAATTCAAATTAAAGTAGAATCAGATGTGTTCATTCAGGCAGCCATTGTACAATTCTGCGTGTTAGGCCAAACTGGTGTCTCTGAACCCTGACAAAAACCTTATGATATACTTGCAGTGTGCTCGTTGCCAGCAAATAGGGGGCTCATGATTCAGGAACACAGAGAACATTAGTCTGTGCCTGGGTGACTTCCAACAAGCTACAGTTCCCAGTTACTCCCAGAGTGTTTCCTTTGACGTGAGCCTAATCACCTTTATAGATCACCAGAACGTATCTGGAGTGGCTGAAGGAGAGCTCCACCTTTGTGCCAGGCCCGGTTGGCGTGAGTTCCACTCCTGCAGCTGTTCATGCATATATCAAATAAGAAAACTCGATGAAGCCTTATTGTGGATAGTGCGTGAGCTTATTGGACCAATCAGCGCCAACGAACGCCTGTTTGTCTTCACTTGAAAATCAACCATCACCATAAAATTCCTCCGTAGTTTCTAATACCAGATTCTACAATGCAAACGCACCCACCAGAGCACAATGACGCATGTCTTGAGCTTGTTTTGTGTTACACTGTGTTCTCCTGAAATCTAAGAAGGTGTTTGATCTTCTGTTCTGCATCTTGCCAGGACCATTTTATAGCAACGGCGTATCAAATGGTTCAACAACGGCATGCTATTCCTGTGGCCTCGCCTTCTATTTGAATATCATCTGTCAGACAGTACAAGAGGAGTCCTGCTCCAAATGAAAATGCCTGTAGCATATGAAATTACACAGCAATTTATGCCATCTGTAATCGTTATTCATCATCTCTGTATCCCATGACAGCCAATAATTAGCAGTACTTTTTTGTCTCCCTACTCCTCAAGTGTACCTGTATTCTGTGGGTGTTCAGTCACAATACAAACTTTGATATTAGACACGGCGCTGAGAAAGTCTACTAAAAATCTTGCTAAAAAGTGATTAAAGACATAATCTGACACACTTTGAGGTGCTTTATAATAAGTTATATGATGAATGCAAGTACAGTATATCCAGTGTTGTCAGAGGCATACTATTAAATAAATGATGCACTTAAATGGAGGTTCTGAGAGCAGATAATACTATATAGCAATACTATAGCTCTTTTTTTTTTATCACAAAGGAACTAGGTCATGTATTTCTTCTCTTATATTGTGTGTAAGAGCAAAACATGATCCTCTGGCCTCTGTATGAGGTGCCATTTGCTGTAAGGCCAAAGAAGCATCAGGCATACAGCTGGGAAAGTTAGCAAAGCCCAATCATAAAGTCATAATATAATATATATAAAATCATATATATACTTACCAACTAATCACTGTCAAACCTCTGCTGTGTGTAACTCGTTACAACGTAAAGCATTGAAGTAGCATTACATTTGACGTGGATAAAATCTTACGGCTTGACCCACAAACAGCACGAGAGCCTGATTCTATCCATTCATGTTTTTTCCCCATTCTTTTTACTAACAGTGTTCGTGTTCAGAATACATAAACATACTTTACACATTTGGATACCTACATTATTTATGTGCTCTTACTTACATTGGCAAAAACATGCAAAGCAATTGCATCACAGATAAATAAAATGTCCTCGTCTAAAACTCAGAGCAGAGGTTCAATCTAAAAAGTTGGACTGCTGTAACATTTCTGATCTCTCTGTAGATGACAAGCTTAAGCTCCAGCATACTTCAAATCACTACATCTGCCCAATCTCTGCTCGACAGCTGACATCATGCAGCTGTTGCCAAAAGGGAGCCTTTCCCCCTGAGAATGAGCTTTGCCTGCACCGTACCACTGTCACAGTTTATGCACGGGAACGTCCTAACCTGTTCTCACACAGATTTATGCACACGTGAGCACACACAAGAACATGCTTGTCCTATCAAGGCATCTGTGAACATGGAAGCCTAGAAACTGTCAAAGACCATCTGTAACAATACCTTTTGATCTATTACTTTAATTAAATAGTAAAACAATCATTAACAGGTTTATAGGAGTGTGCTGAGGGGATTTTTTTTCCTTCTTTTTCGAGGGCTTGAAATGTAGCCTTACATGTTAGCATCAGCTCTTACAAAAGGCTGTCCTGCAATAAGTGCCATATAATCAATATGAGAGTTTGCTGTGTATAAATGCTTCACGATGGACTTATTGACAGATAAACTTCTAAACAAGCGAATCACATCCATCATACACTAGTTTATTTTGCTACTGAGGCAACAAAGTGCAAAGTCAGTCATCTGATACAGCACATTGTTTAGCATGTGCATACAGAGTCCATATATCCTGACCACAAATAAAAGAGGCTTTTTGATGTTTCGTAGATAGATAGATTTAAAATAATGGATATGAAATGTATGTAAAATCTATTTTAATAAGATTAAAACACTGAACCTGTGGAGGTACATGCACCTTTATGTCAGCACAGCAATCTCAGCAGAACTTATGGAAGTTTGATGGAGCACCTGGAGTCAACAGCTCTTCTCAGGTCACTACGTCAAATGTGGACCTCATCTGCACCACATCTGGACCTCATCAGGCCTTTGGCCAGTAGAAGGGAGGTGTGAAACAGCCTCACACAGAGCAAAAGGGTGTTGTGGAGAGGAAATGAAGAAAAAGAAGGTTTGGGACCAGGGTGAGCTGGTCTTACCTAAGATCATGCTGCATATTTAATAGAAGTTTTTTTTTCCAGTGAAGACTTATCATAAGGTGAAAATAGTATTGCAAAATCATAATAATGTTTAAAACATTAAAAGCACATTGTACAGCAATAATAGACAGCCCACTCTATGCAAGATACTGGCAGGAGTTAAATTCGGTGCTGGTCTTCTTTCTGTTTAATAAACTGTGACTCCAAAAGGCTGATTCAGTCCAGCCCCTGTGTTCTGGCTTCACTACATATACATGTTGACAAATTCCACAGCTCCTTTGAGTTTCTTTCAGGTCATATAATACTACCCATATATCAGACTGAAAGTGTGGTCTTCAGGGAAGGTAAACCAGTGCAAGATGTATAGAGGGCATCATGGTTACTAAGTGTACGCTCCTTTATACTTAGCTATGTTTTTCCTCATGTGATATCATCCATGCAATGTTGCACATTGTCTGAATATACACACCTAATCCTAAACATGAAGTGTGAAACTATGATTAGAGACTGCTGGTCTGTCACCATACAAAGATAACCTACAGACTGCATGTTGTGCATTAGGCTTCTGCTGATGATGGTGTGGGTCCCGATTTAGTTGACCCTCAGCAAATAAAAGTTTGACTCTCTCTTTGTCACTTTCATTCAGATGGAAGGGACATTTGTTTGAAAGAAAGATTTTCAACTTCCAGCACAATTTACCAAACTTTTTGCAGTGGGACTTTCGACTGCCACTCTGTCCAACCTGTTCCCGGTTAGCGTGTTGACAGTATATTTGACACATGTCTCGCTCCTACTTCCTCACAGCCATAACAGACCTGAGGGCAGAGCAGGCGGCAGCAGCACATTTTGAAGGTTAACTCTGCTAATGAAGCCAGGCTGGGCAGCAGGACCCCAAGGGTTTTTGTGGCAAAGTCATCTATGTGCCACTCTGCAGGAGAGCTGGGCTAACAGAGTCCTCATGCTTGTTACCAAAATCTCTGCAGGCAGCGCTCTGAACAAGCCCAGAGCAAAACCGTTGTTAATGAGAAATGACCCCTTTAGTTATTACTTCCCCGAGACGAAGCTGATAAAATGCATCTAAGATAGTTTCCACTAACTGATCTTTATCCAAGACACCGATAAAAAGTAATCAAATTCATTTAAAGTGTGTTTTTCTTTTTGTTCTCACTTCTAAAAGCAGAAATATGATCATATTTCATAGACTTTTACAGTGTTAATAGTTTAATGAATGTCTTAGATATTTATACTCCAAAAGTGCACGTTGTTCTAAACAACATGGATGAAATAGAATCTTTAAGAAATCATACGCCTTCCCCAAAAATCAACTTGAAGTATATTGAGCTCATAAAAAATATTGGAACTTCTTTGAAATTTACTTTTTTTAAAAAACCATTTTAAACTCATTATCAAGGATGCATTTAATGTCACAAGAACCTCATAAGATGAGAAACACATACCAGTGGTATTTGACACAGAACTGAGTGTTTTAGGTCTGTTAGCATGCACTACAAAAAAAAAGTGACAGAATGTGAGCAATTTGTGAACTGGAGTCAAAGGGTCACAGGAGGAGGAGGGGGTTTTCCTCCTAAAACTGGCCTCATTGAGGTAGAGCTAATGTAGTGCGACTGGAAACTCAATGTGATGAGGTGTTACAGGACAAGAGTTAATACTGATTCAGCGACACAATAAAGCGCTAATTAATAGCAGAATCATTTTATAAAGTATGTGTAAGATTTGCAGTAATAGTATCTATCTGCCATGATTCTACCTAACACTGTTATGCATTTAAACATACTTTACTGACATTTTTATACATTTTTAGTATTACACAAATGTCAGTAATGAGCCTCTGTTATTTACCGATCCTTTGTAGAATGATGATGATGACGTGTTCACAGTCTGTGATGTGCCTGAACTTTCAGCTTGGATACTGTTCCCCTTTGGACCCTTCCTGTTATGATTTCTCGTGATAGAAACAGCCATGGTGCTCTAAGTGTGACCTATCTGTGCTCACATTTGGAAGCACACTGGCAGATGAGGACCTTGTGGCATACAAATACAGCTGTCTACTAAAACACAGGAATGGTTTATACATTCTGCCTATAGTGTGTGGTTCTGTGTATATTCTCTTATATATGCAGTGCCTGTTCATGGGTATGAGCATCCATGTTTACCTTAAATGCGTGGGTACAACGAACGTACACTGATGAGAGAAAATGGGGTACTTTTGGTGGTCTTATGAGTATTATTAACAATTTACATGCGGTAATGTTAGCCAGGGCTAAACACGAGATTGCATCTCCTGCCAGTTTATTCAACATTTCAAGAACAATGTTTTTTTGTGATTTACAAGCCCATTCGCAGATCAATTTCAAACAATTGGATTAGAGTCTGTTTGCGGCCTAACCCAACATAATTTATGCCCCAAAAGCAAACTTCTGTCACATTGCTTTTAGACCCATGACAAGAGATGAAAAAGACTTTCTGAGGATTTAACCTTAGTTCATGTCTAATATAGAAGGTGGGGGGCTGGGCTGTGGCTTGAAATGGAAACTAATCCAGTGTGAAATGGGCCTTGAGGCCAATCCATTGGACCTGTCTAAAAGAAAAAAACATATCACTGATGTCATCGGGATCTCAGGGATAGAAGCCTGACGTGGTGTTCACCCACGGCACTTAAATTTATTGTCCCCTCATTATTTTGTTCCATGATGAGGTATCATTAAGTCTCAATAAGCAAATCAGTATAGCAGGCGCAGCACTCATAAATAATGCAACTGTTTGAATGGAGACTCCACAGGCTCCGAATCCAAAGTGAGCCCCCAAAGAGACCTCACAGAATGAGCTTAGGGAGGTTAAAAGGCCTGTCAACAACATAAACAAGATTCTAAATGGAGAAAAAGGGGCTCTCTGCGGTTTTAATCCCATCTTCTCCCTTTTGCTCACCTTCTTTGCAGCTTTCACAGAAATATGTGGTCTTTTTCCATTTCCCTGCTCGCTGAAACAAAAAGAACAGTCTCACGTTGCCAAGTTCTTTTTCTCCTCCTAATCCTCATCTGAAGAGACTCTCCAAAGAGCTTAAGGCAGCTGAAAGGTCACAGGCTGCTTTGTTAAAGTTAACACTGACCCAGGAACCAGAGATGCATGCAACCTATTGTGTTGTGGTTTGAATTAAAGTTGCATATTTATGCGTCACATATGACGAGTTTATTTGCAAGTGTTCCAAAATCTTTGATTTGCGCTGCTTCCACAAGTTCCCAAACGCAGTTCAATAACCTCCTAAAACATAGATAATGTGAGCTTTGCACACTGTCTCCTCTCAATATTGAAATGCCCGTTTGTCATGTCAAAATAATCACTTGCATGCAATCTTGATGTTCAACTCCAGGATAAAGCCATTTACTGCCTAACATTCTTCATTCTTTATACTTGCTCTTCAGTAACCAGGTCATTTCTCACGATCTAACAACGCTCAGTCAACCACGTGCATTAGCCTAATCTTTGCTAAAGAATATGATATTGATTGCTAGATTTCTATACTATGATAAATTTATGACAGGTTATGGACTTCCCTCAGAGGCTGCCAGCTCATCAGGTCTTTGACATTAGAAGAATAGAAAACTCACATGCTATTCAATCAAAATGAATAATTGATGCTAGAAGCACTTATTACTCCATTCAGAGCTCACAGACTTGTCAACCTTGAGTTTGTTGTTGGTATAATGGCATTTTTTTTCAATTGCTTTGGTTAATTGAGTTGCTGGTTTGTACTGCTTGTGTATTATAGTGTATGCATTCCACGATTCACTGTTTTCTTAATAAAAGCTGGTCAGGTATTTGTGAATCAAGTTGCACAGTTACTAAACTGTGCTAGTGCTAAGTTTTCAGTGAGTCCAAATCAAACCCAAGATGTGAATGGTATATAAAATGATCAGCTGATATGGGGAAACTATATAGTCAGGCTGTGAAAGGAATATCTCAAATATCCCCTCAATTTCATGTTGCTTTGGTTCTTGGATTATTTTGACAATAAGAAGTCAGAGTAGTTCCTGGTGAGTGTGGGTTGTCTTTTTTCATGACTTCACATCTCTTATGCACAGAATTTCTAGGTGCAGCCAAGGGTTGGCCTTATGGTCATGTCTTTATGTGTTTGTGGACTATGTACCTGTGTTGACTTCTTTGTAACGTCCAGCTCATACTATGTTGGAGTGCAGTGGAGAGGAAAGTAGCTGGGATGATAATTAGCACCTCAAAATCAGAGGTAGATTAGAGCCACTGCTTCTCTCCTTTTAGGGCATCTCAGCAGTCTTTTAATTAGTTTCTGGCAGAAGTGAAGGTGATGGCTATGGAAAAGACAGTTTGGGCATCTCTACTGAGACTGTAAGCTGGATGGATGGCTGGATTGGTGGATGGATGATCCCAAACAACTGTTGGACTTTAAAATATTCCCTTCAAAGCCACTCTAAACCCTATGTTTATGGGGAGTATAGGAAAATAAATAATTATCATCTTTGTGACTTTGTGTAAGCTTGTCAAATCTGATATCATTCAAATGACATTCTGATTATTTTAGCTGGCATCTAAACAGCTTTAACACACGAGGGTACAATAAACTAAAGAGAGCTCCCTGGTCCCAACGTGTCCCTTTATTTGTGGCAGACTGTCCCTTGAGACCCTCATTAACAGTGCAGTGATGACTGAGACTGAGTGAGTTCTCCATGGTGGAGATCCGCTGGGGGTCTCATAGAGGGTGATCATGCCAGTAAGTTGGTGTGGGCAAGAGCTACTGACTTGAAAGAGCAGGGGACACTGTGGGTACATAGAATCTCTCCAGCGGCTCTTTTAGTCCCTATCAGGTATCATCACCACATGCCAGAGTTTATATAGCACCAAGCAACAAGTTGTGAGGAAATTTGATCCTGTTAGAAGCGACGGGTTGGCTTTCCTCAAGCAGGCAGCCCTGTGGCTAGCCACCAAGCCATGGTTTCCCCGGTACTTAGGGTGTGTGTTACCTCTTCGATAGTGCTAAACCATCCCTCCCCTCACCTCCTGCCCCCAGTGTGAAGTCTGTCCAGCAGCTCTCAGGTTTCACAGACACCGCTGGTAAAACCCTCTGACGACAGCCCTGTCGGCAGTGTATGAAGTAGAAAGAGGATCATCTGATGTGGGCCGCTCCCTGGATCTGGTGTGTATGGAATGCCTTGCAGAAAGAGAGGAGGACATTTCCACTTCTAAGAGGAGGACACGGCTACTTCTGATACTCCACTCATCTCTGCATGTAACACAATATCTACTCATACACCATAGCAGTCTAGTAGCCTTTTTTTACTCAGACTAAACTTGTATCTCCTCCCTCTACCACATATCTGACTCCCTCCTATCAATGCATTCAGGTTAGAGCAAGTTTAGCTCATCCCTCTAGATAAAAGGGGGTGATAAAAATAATCAGAATATGTGGTTGGGAGAAAATGGAAGGCAACTATTATATAAAACAGCTTATAATTCCTGTAATGTCAATTACTCATCTTTTCCTTAAATGATATGCTCTTACTCATTGTCAGCTCGTACCAAGGAAGAGAAAAGAGGCGCCATCTGACGCTTGCCCGAGAGGTCTACTGATGAGTCATATCTCCATGGGCAAGTTACAGTAAGCAGACAGAAGCAGTAAAGAAGTTTACAGTGGTCTCACAAAAATGAGATAAATGCGAAATGAGACAGAAGCTGTTCGTGTGAAGTCAGCAAGAAAATAAAGAGGTAGGATTTAATTCTCAAATGTGATTACGGGAATCATCCTAATGGGAACAAATCTGTTTTACGTGTTGGTGGATTGAGTGCGACAACTTCCTGAAGTTCTTTTGATATCTGAAAAGGGGAACACTCAGATTCTGGCAAGACATTTTGCCTGATCCACACAGTGAGCCTTGATTCATTAAGAAATGATTATTCCCATGCTTCCCAGTACATGAGCTCATTCTTGATTGCTGTGGACTGTTTTGTTTTTGCACCTCAGCAAGGCATGTCCTGACAGTACGAGATAGAAAAGCTCTGTCTTAAGTCTGAGGATAAGTCTTCCTCAACCACAGAAACTTTAAGTCCCGTCCTGTCTCGTGGGAATGCTTTATTTTACGCCCCCAGGCATTTGCAATCTATTTTAGCAAGAAGATCTCAATATAATGACAAACGCATTCACAGATGCTTTACAGAAGAGCCTTGTCTGCTCTTGTAAACTATTTTTATACGTGTGACAGAATTTCTGACAGGAAGTTTGGTAGTTAAGATGTAAATATTGTTTTAAAAGGGTTTACACATAGAGGTGAGAGCTACGAGTTTATGCATTGTGAAGTTAGCGATGTGTGGCATCGAGTACAGCAGCTACTGCAGTCACAGCTGTGTCTATGTGTTTACTTTTTTGACTCATTTGAGTTCTTTTTAGAGCTCATTTGAGTAACCAGTGCCATTCAGAGTCACTGTACACTACAATTAAAAGTGATTTACTAACATGTTTTATTTATCTGTCCCCTGGGCCTACAGGAACCATGGCTGTATGCAAAGGAAAACTTCAGCTCTTCTAAAACTTCTCTGCAAAGTCTTCATCCTTTTAAAATTAAACACTAGTGGACTTTCCAGGCTCTGGACCCTTTATATGTCTCACTGTTATATGCCAAATAACACTTTCCTTGGCTTTAGCTGGTAGACGCTTTAATGCATTGCCCTGCATTAAAATTAGTTTAACCCTGTACCAGTCTACTTCACGTGCCTAACATAGTTATTTCACCTGTCATTGCTGAATTACATGGTCTTTGTTCACTACATTACTGCTGGTCTTTTCCTGTGTGCAGGCCTCTTAAGGAATTGGTTGTTCAGCTTTTCCAGTAAGTTCCCTATTTTAATATTATGTTTATCAAATAGGCCTGAAGAATGACACAGATATCCTCATCTAATTGTTGTCAAGAAAGAAAAAAAGAGCACATTATTCAATATGTCAAAGTGTTCCCTTAAATAGCTCGCTAAGCACTATGTGCTGATAAGGAATCATGAGAAAATTTAAATGCAGTCACGCCTACAAACGGCACAATAACCCGAGCATCAAGGCGGATAAACAAGCCAAAATTCCACGCAAACAGTTTGGAGTGGCAACCAGTCACTACTAAGGTGGGTCATGCGTAACAGAGAATCTATGATAACCTG
The DNA here is from genome assembly GCA_015052645.1 of Benitochromis conjunctus. Classification (NCBI taxonomy): domain Eukaryota; kingdom Metazoa; phylum Chordata; class Actinopteri; order Cichliformes; family Cichlidae; genus Benitochromis; species Benitochromis conjunctus. Next base: position 18,679 of record VOQK01006073.1, read on the forward strand.
CAACAGCATTGCGTGTCACCTTCTTCCTTGACATTACGTCTGCGGCTGGATTCCACCCAACTCACTCATAGATAAGACATCTGATGAAAACAAAACAAAAATGGAGATCAGACCCCCCCCCTTTAGTCTGTCAGCTTTGTGAGAACAGCCATCGATAAGACCCGTCCATCAAGCCATAAAAAGCAACAACATCTCTGTCTTGTCTGTCTGCAGGAGCCTTATTTCTTCTTCCCGAATTTTTCATCCAGTACAGAACTTTCACACGCAAATAGTAACACATGGGAGCATAGAAAGAGAAAACATGTTTTTGCTTATATATTTTTATTTACTATCTAGTACATAAGCTTCAGGAAGCTTTAGTTGGTATACAGGCTTTCGTGTCAAAACCTTTTAAAAAATCATAACACAAACATCACAGTTTGAGCAACTCTGTCAGCATGAAAGAGGATCGCGTGAAATTAAATCTGGGTGCTCGAATGTTATCCAAGAGATCTAACTCAAATACCCCCATCCCCTCCATGCAGCAACAAAGGGATGCTCTGATGATAATCTGTATTCCGTGTACCTCCAGTGAAAGGGAGGGGGAAGCTACAAGTGAGTTGAAAGCAGCAGGAGCATCTTTAGCAGCTGTTAGACAATGTTTTGGTGGGAGAGTGACTTTTGTTTGAAGTGACAGATAAGGAACTGCAGATGAGAAAGAAAGAGGATGAGAGTCCATCAAAACCCGTGAAGTAAATAGCGTGCAAAGCAGAGGAAAAACAGGAATAACATGTACATCATAATACACGGAGGCTAAAATCAAGCATTGATTGCAACAGGGCTAAAATCATAATCTGAGTGCAGTGAGACCTGCTGGGACAGTACATTAAGGCATAAAGATAACTACACTTTTCTTACTACTGTGATTGCTCTGGGGTCATTGGTAAGCATCCAGTGGTAGACCTTTAAACCCATTTAATAAAGCTCACTGGTGAATTCAGTGCAGTTATATGTAATATCTGTTTTAAATGTCATTTAGTGGCCTCTGGCTGGTGGTTGTATGGGAGGTTGTAGGTCCTAATTTTAAATGTCAGTTTAAATAATGTTATGTTATGATATGCTGGGTAGTGAAAGAGTCACATTTATTCTTCTATTTCAGACTACACATAGCACCCTGTTATAAACAGTGGAGCATATTACTGTT
>VOQK01006077.1:26083-36653 GCA_015052645.1 Benitochromis conjunctus
TCATGCACTTGCAACATGCCAATACTCAGTGTGTGAGACAAGTTTATAGCTATTGCTGCTAAACACAGTAAAGGTAGTGGCGCAAAAATGATTGGATGCTAGATGTTTTAAAATACGGATAGTTATATATCAGCTGAATATCTCTATCAGTTTAGATCAGGCATGTTGACCAACATTACATATCTGCAAAGATGGTATTAATGATATTAGTATGTTGTATCACTTTAATTTTGTGTTAGTTAAAGGCACTACATTTTAAATTCTAATATTTAAAACATAGAAATACTACATATAAATCCTGGATTTTGGTATCTGCTGATACTAGCCTCAATTGTTGTGAACTGAATTGCTTTAATCAATGTCAGAGACTGACTGTTGTATCAAAAATACAGTACTGTGTGAAATACAGATGCACCACCGTACCAGCTGACATTAGTAAATAAGATGACAAATAAGATGATAACCAGTGTCATTTGCAGATAACTAATTGCAAACAGGTGCATCTAAGTAGGCAAAAATTCACACAGCTACAAAGCAAGGAAAACTAACAGTAACAGGAAGTGAAAGTGACAACAAAGCATTGCAAAATAAAACAGGAAATGACTTGAAAAGATCACCAAAATCGAAAACATATTAGGGCTAGCAATGGCGGCTGATTGCTATATAGTGCAAGATGGCAACCAGTGAGTGAGAAGCAGTGCTCCACATGACCTTCTGACTGCACCACTTGAGGACCCCGGGAAGAGTAGCTGGTGCATTGTTGCAGCTAATGGCGATCGTACTAAACTAAACTACTCAAATCTTTGTAGTTACAGTGATCAAAACATACAGATAGTCAAGATGCACCATTTTTTCCACACAGGAAACTAACATTTCCTTCCTTACTCCTAACATAAGTCGTTTATTTTGTCCTTACTGTTTTTCCTTCTATTTGGTGCAGCACGCCTGTGGCTGTCTCCTGCATTTACAGCTAGTGCAAGAGGAAGACATTTCAGCACATTTACAAAAGATGACTCCACAACCAGGACACACAATCCCCCCCCTGGGCCTTGTGCATTTGCCTCCTATGGTCCAGAGACCTCAAAGCAAACATCTGTTATCCTGTAGAAACAACCTTTGATCCCAGAATGAAGACTTTTTGACAAATTAATGAAGGAAAGGATCATTAAAAGCAGAAAAGTGAAACTGTTGTTATTGATTGGGTGTGCAAGCGTAAGGTTAAACATGATTCATTTCTTCAGCCTCTGCTCAAACCCAGCGAGCGCCACAGGGATAACATTACGTAGCACAGTCCTCTGTGAATCAATTACTTACTGTCTGACTGTCAGCATAAAGATTGTGTGCAGGGCTCTTGCTATGACAGCATCTTTTATTTTTTTTTCACATTTATCCATTTAAACTGTTAAATTATATTTTCTTCATGTTTTATTTAAATAAGTCGCTTCCAAGGATACAAACAACTGCTCATAAACTCAGTGAAAATTAAAATTTTCCCATTAAGCAGTGCTGATTTATATTGTTCCTGGTGGTAAACCTTCAAGGAAAACAAGGAACTTAGTGGCTCGTAAAAATAAATGTTTTATTTCCCTACATGGAGGTTTAAATGCTCTGTGGTTCCAGGGATTAAAATATGCTGAGTCTAAAAAAACACAAATCAGCATAAAACGTGTAGGTTTTTGACCTGAGCTGAAATTCCCCACAGGTGGCTATTTATTATATTTACACGCACACACACACACACACGCAAACACACACACAAAAGCCCTGATAGTATGTAGAGTGACTGAACAGAAGCTGTAATTACTTATATAAAACACTGTCTGTTGTACATATTAATAATGTACTAATTAAAACCTGTTGTAGTATGTTTAAAACAGAATCGAATCTGTATATAATAAAACGCTTCACTTTCGGGAGTAAAACACTAACACAACACAGCTTAATGTCTCAGTGGCAATAAAAATACAAATTAAGTTTTTAGCGTGTTTCCCAGTGAGAAAAGTTCAGCTAAATACCTTTATATCAAAAAGACCAAGTGTTTATTAGAAGACCTCCCTGTTCTGTTCTTGTAATAGTAGAATTGAATATTTAACAGTTTATTTAAATATTTGTCGCCGCACCATCCTGGAAATAAACATATTAAATCACATTTACCAAACTGCTGTCATCACATTAAAGCTCCAGAAGAAACATGCTGTTACCACTAACAGGCAGCTCAAAAGTGTACATTCTCATTAATTAGCTGATTAAAAAGCTTAGACTGTTCACGCTGCACAAATATAAAGTGCATCATTGTCATGCAACAGGTGCCAAGTGGGATCAACACTTGCACATGTATTAAAGCCACTTGCAGCTGTGTAGTCACTATTCACGTGTCTAAATCTGAGAGGAGCACAATGTACGGGCCGCAGGAACCCCAGCGTTCATACTGAGGATGATCAAATGAAATGAAATGGTGAGACAAACCAGAGACCACCATCAATCTTCACTGGTAGTCCCCACTGTCTCCAAGACTGAAGGAGGTGCATCAGGTCAGGAGCAGGTTTGCCATTTTTTGACACTTAAAGATTTGTTTAATACATTTTCCTTGCTGTGGTTATCTGTTTTTTGTTTTTTGTTTTTTTAGCTTGAAAGAGTGTTTAAAAGGTGCCTATCTTGAAGGGAATGACAGCTAATTTTAAACCAGGTATGTCTTCTGATTTTGACCGGTGCACTCACAGAACATTTGGATCATGCCTCGCTCCCTATCTGCTGATGCAACTGTCAAGTTGGAGGTAGGTGGAGGTTATTAGACATTGTGGAAGCAAGAAGCACTGTAAATTTTAATGGTACATTGCTGCAGTTTTTGCAGCATTACCACCAACCACTGTAGATTAGCGCCTTCCAGCAGCAGACACTTGCACACTCCGGTGCTTTTGTTTATTTTCTGTCATATATATGATGTTATAGAAGTGGATGCTCATATTAAACGTGGCTGTTTCAAATAATGAGGTCAGAGTATGCACAAAAAAAAAAATCCCTGACAGCCAAAAGCTCAGTTTTTTCTACTCATACTCTCGGTATGATGTCAGTGAGAGGGCACATTTCTAATTTGGTCACCTGAGGCACACAGCCCTGGCTGTGAGTACAGAAGATTCAGCAACCTTCTGCTCAGACCTTCTGTTTGTGAAGCTCAGCCAATCAAAAGAAAATTGGCTTAAAAATAGGGGCTCTGAAACACCTTGTTTCAGTGACAGTGGACAGTGTGCAGAGCTGCACAAAGGCCTAGTATAAGATAAAAAACGATTATAGAGCAGAATAGGTCCAGTTTAAACTTAATAGTGCTACTATTGATTAAATGTGTGCCTTTAATTTTAAGTAGTTTAGGTCTTCCCATTATTTATAGTTTCCATTCCCTTCACCCAGCCCAGGTTTTAAACATTAATTGTGTAGTATAGCACGAAGATGAGATAATGGACCACGCAGTGGTGATTATTCCAGCCAGTCAGCAGTTCTTTATAGTGCCGCTGAACATGTGCTGTTTGTGTGTAAAGAGAAAATTAAGTGCTCCTTTCATTCATGTCCAGATGCACATGGATGCTTCAACAATTCTCTGATTCTTCAAGTTTTGATGGCTGGTTTGACAATCATTGTGAGCACAAATTTCCATCAACAAAAACAAACACATTACTGTCAATCTCATGAGAAAACCACAGTGCCAATCACCAGTGATGTAGAGAGAAAGATTAAGTGACAACAGCCTTCTCCCAGACATAAAAAAGCCTTTTATTGAGAATTCAAACAGGTGTCATACTGGTTTCTAAAAGGCAAAACAAATGACAGACTACTGAGCCGTAAATAGCACAGCAGACGATGGGAGATTGGCCATATGTCCACTGTGTGTGCAAGCGCCAGCTACACTGGCTTGGTTTGAGATTGGATTCTTTTGGGAGCGTCCCAGTAAAAGCTCCTCTGGGATTGTGAGAGACTCATCTACAACATCCGTTCACTCAATTTTGCTCAGCTGAAATGCTTAAACTGTGCACTTTTCTCCTCTGAGGTTTGCATGTATTAAAATGGCTATTTTGCTGAGTCTGTCACTGCTAACCGGTTAAAAGAAACACTGTTGGTCCGCAATGTTGTTCAACACTGATATCAGTTTAAAAATCATATTTATGTGCCTCATTAGCCTTTTTTTAAGGTCCCCTAAATTCAGTACCAAGAGAGTGCAGGGTCTGGGGACTTGTGTGTGCATGTGCATGTGCATGGGTGTTAGCCAAGGATAGAGCATTCTCCGAGGAGGACGCAGCTCCATCTGGGCCAGAGTAATTGGTCTGCTATTCATATTCAGCAGTGTAATAGCCTCTAGCTATTCATACAGTCACACATGAACTAGTTACACTGAGGACAATCAAAAGATGGCTTGACCCAAGCTTCAGACCTTCAGGAGGGGGTACCGGGACAAGATGTTGAGAAAATCTAACCTGGCTTGATGGGATGTATAGGAAGCTAAATAATTTTAAGACTGAATTCGTCAAACATTATTCATAAGCTCCAAATCTGCAGCATTTAGCAGGAGATTTACAGTCTCTGTGGTGGAGAAATGCTGTTAGACTGTGCTAGTTATGAAGGCTGAAAAAGAGTGTTGGATCTCAGCAAGTCAGTGAGTCTTACATCATGATGAACAGCCATTAATAGATCCTGCTGCACTTCGAATGAAAAAAAAAAAAATCTGCCCTCCTTTCCCTGAGAAAGGCCTGCAGCAGTCCTGCTCTCTCAAATGCATGCAGTGAATCATCAAGTGCAGTGGCAGATTATGGCAAACTGTTACCATGTTGAACAAATAACTATGTTAAAGCACCAAACAGCTGAGTGCATGTTCATGTATTTGTGCATAAACATTTCCTTGGCAGCCGCGGACCACAATAAACTGGATCTATTTCAGCCTTAAAACCATTCCTCACCACCATCAGTGTAATGAACTGTAAAGCCCCCTGCTGTAAAAGAAAGGTGGAGCTGGTGTTTTTCTTCTGTAAAAACACCTATAATTACCTGTGTAATGGAAGAAAGCCCCCTTCATCATCTGATCATTCCTCAACAAGATAAATATGGTGGTCAAGGCATTTAGAGACAAATGCTATCCTCTTGGTGACGAGGGTTTTGAGAGGTGTATTTATCATGGTTTGAAGTGGTGTCTGAGTCCAACCAAAGTACTGATTATTCAGAGTGAAGAGGAGCTGCCAGCCCATTACCTCCCAGGAAATAACAATATGAACACCCGCCTCCCCAGCCCTTCCCAATGTAGTCTGTCAGAGCTTGTCAGCTGCAGCACCATTCATTCAATCTCAACAAGCACCAGGATTCATTCCTCGTCCTGCACCATCTCTCCCTCCTTTCACCCACACTCTCCCTACGCCGCCTCGCATTACCTCCCAATGTCTTGCAGGTTGCCCCCTCCTCCTTTCAGCCCCACCCCACCCGCTCACTTCCTCCCATTCTGCAAGCCTCCGCTGCCCCACCCCTCCACCCTACTTGGTCCTGATGAGCCATTGTGAGATTCAAGCAGATGGATGGGGAACAAAGGGGTGAGAGGGGGGCCCCCTCTGCCTGTCCCCCCTTGTATCACTGCCAACCAGGCTCTGGGTAATCTTCTCAAGCTTTCACGGCAGAGCAATGAATAACCTCAGCCTCCACTCTGAGACCCAGGCTCTGCCGCAGCCGCCCACCTCTTATCTCACCCTCTGCAGACTCGCCAGGGCCGGCTGCTCTCCGGATAGCATCTCTCACCCTCGCTTTCTACTCACTGTCTCTGCCCTCCACACCCAATCAGTTTTTTTTGTTTTTTTTTTTTGTTTCTTGGGGCGTGTTACAAGGCCCAAAGATTAATTGGGGCTGTGGCTGGATGACATCTGGTCCCAGCTTCATAAAAGTCTGGGTCCTTGAGGTCTGCCGGGTTTATAATGAAGTGTATATAAGTTAATTTTCTCATGAACAGAGCATTAATCAGAGCTTTTTCAATGACCATTTCAATGCTGATTCTGGCGGAGCTCAGGTTACCGTTTGGTAAATTTGATTACTAGTACTGGAGCAGAAAAAGGTACAGCTGACGTGAGCTTTATTATAATAATAAAAAAATCTGCCAACCTGTTCGCTGGGACATACCTAGAAATATTTTCATGGTGTCAACAAATCCTACAAGTACTGTCTGAGTAACAGTTTATTTCTTTGCACCACAGACCTTTTCAGCTGACGAGTGTTCCTACCGATACAGTTTCTTCAAGCTGAATCAACGCAAACACAACAAACAACAACAACAAACTGCACATTTTAACATTCATGAAGGTTTAACTTGTAGCAGCGTGTGTTTTTCAAACTTAGAATGAATGGCAATTTTGGCAGCCAGCGTATGATTGAAGGGCACAGAAGAAAAATGCACTCAAACACATTAAGTTAGTGCTTTTAGTGTTCTGTTCAGAGAACAATGGATTTTGTTGGTAACTGTCATTTTTAATGTTAGGAAGGCTCAGTCTGCTGTTATGCTAAAATGGAAGAACGGAAACTGAAGAGAAATGTCTCCTTAGTCGAGTTTTGTCCGGCTTTATTTAAATATGACATGAACTGCTGATGCTTCATTTGTCCTTGTCGCACTTTTGGGCCAGCCAAAATGTTACCAAGGGGTGCCACTGGCCCACAGCCAATTCTGGCCGATTTAACGAGGTATTCATGTGCAATAAGTACCACAGCATTAAAGAAAAGCAAAGGCAACAATATAAATTGATGAACATCATCCTGGGCCGTCAAATATTGCTGTCCTGTCAGATGCGCCCAGCATTACAAAAGGTGTTCTTTGGCATCAGTGTCTTGATGCACTGATAAACAGTGATAAAGTCTATATTAGAATGGTAGGGTTATCATGGTCGAGTATCTTTGTGCAGTTTGGACGCTTTAATTTTATTTATTTTACTACTTTGGTTTCTTTTGCTCTTTTTCATCCACTTTTTCTTTTCACTTGCTGCAGTTTAGATGACAAAAATGACTTGATTAGACTTTAGAAAACGGGATAACGTAAATAAATTCTGGAAATCTACTGATAGCCCCAATGACATTCTTTGGACTTCAAATGAATAAGGTCCTTACATTAAATACTGGGACAATGCTGTTTTGTTGTTACTCTATTCATGGATTTGATTCATTTTTTTAAATGCATATACTTGCATACTTTTTCATACAGATTCTAATGATATAATAATAATTGTCTACTTATATCACAGCACTTGTGAGTGAACTTATCTAGATCTGAGCAGAAAGCTCTTCAGACACTAATAAGAGCTTCATGCTTGAGCCTCCACACCAAGAACAATCCACCTGTTCTGCTTTAAACTGCTCAACCACTCCACAGCTTCCTTGCATGGCCCTGTTAAAATATTGAGTATGTGCTTAAGTGCTATTTGGCCAAGTGTCATTTAGGCTAAGGGGCTCTCCATCCACAAAAGACGTCTTGAAGTGACTGGATCAGAGCTGGTAGCGAATCACAGAGGAATACACAGGTGTTGAATTATTTACTTGCTATGAAATATTTATACTTTTGTCCCACAAACTACTAACTACGACTATGAAGTAGGGCTGTAGTTACAGTGAGAGCAAATGTGGCATATTTCACTAAGATAATAAAATGATGAAGATTATTAAACCAACTCATAGTACAGATGGGACATTTTTATGTTTAGGCGAACACGCAGAGTGGATGTAAAGTATGCATCGCTGACATTTAATTAATAACACAGCATTTATATAAGCTCAGACCTCCTGTATACAGTTTATAGCACATCAGGCACTTACTTAGTCTCTTTCAAATGCAACATTTGGCTGTTCTTTTGTATTGAAAAAGATTTCAGTATAAAAACAAAGCCCAGTGTGTGTGTGTGTGTGTGTGGAGGTGATCAAGTGAAAGCAAACTCTCTGTAAACCTTCCATTTTGCTCTATAAACTGTGATGACATTATCTGATTAAATTATAGCTGCACTGACTTTCAGAAACCACTTGCCTGAATCTACAAGATTAGCCCACGATTAATGTTGGACACTTAATCCTTTAGTCAAATTCAACTGTTCAGAAAGACTGAAGCGGGGGTACACGTTTACTTTCTCCTCCTCCTACACCTGCCACCTGCTGTCGTATTACAAGGCTACAGAGTGGAAAAGCAGCCTGTTAAACTACATAACTACGCCGTGCATGTTTGCATCCTTTGTCCTTTCAAAACAGATAAAATGCATTTTATCTGTTTTGATAAAAACAGATAAAAATTTGTCAGGCCTTTACGTGATCTGAAACACAGAGCAACTTTGGTCCTGTGCAAAACAAGGCTTAACAAACAGGAAGGGAAAGCATGAGAAACTGTCAGGAAATGTATGAAGGGAAGAACAAATGTCTGTTGCAGGTCCTGACCCTGCTACAGAGCCAGAGTGAGTCCGACTGGGTACAAATATTCCATCTTACTGGGTTTTTGTGTGGTTTTTACACACAGTCCAGCCATCAGCACAGGGAGGCCAATGGCTCACTTTTTACTCCCACTTTTTTTTGTGTGTGTGTACGGGTATATACATCTTCGTGGGGACCAAAAATTGGAAGTTTACTATACTCGTGGGGACCGACAGCCCTCGTGGGGACCAAAACCCCGGTCCCCATGGGGTTGAAGGCATTTTTGAGACTCAAAATGTGGTTTTAGTGTCAGGGTTACAATTAGGTTATGGTTAGGTTTAGGGTAAGGGTCAGGGTTAGCCATTCATTTTTGATGGTTAGGGTAAGCGGCTAGAGAAAGCATTATGTCAATGAGATGTTCCCACAAGGATATAAATACACACGTGTGTGTGTGTGTGTGTGTGTGTGTGTATATACATATATATGAAGCATATATCTAAATTGATTGTACATTGAGTGCTTTAAAATGTGAGTAACCAACAACTCAATACCATGTCTGAACGCCTCCTGTGTGGCACAGATGGTGCTGCTGCTGCTGCCGTACAGCTAACAGAATGCTGGGTTATGAGAACCTAGTTTGTTTCTATTGATCAGTAGCATAACTTTGTCTTTAATGCAATGAAAAGACAATTACTTGATATAATTTGTTTCATGGAAATTTAATTAAGACGCCCAGTTAGTTACAGATTGTTGTAATGTTACATGTTATATGTGTGTGTTGCTGTTTGAAGTTCACAAAAGTTATTTTGTGAACGTTTCAGATTTATAAAATCCTTTATCAGAATATTACATAAAAGTTTGCAGTTTATGATGAGCTTAAAAGTTCAGGAAACTTTCTACCAACTGTCCTCTCGCTGGTTTCCTCGGCCCTTTGGTTTGCTTTCAGTCTCAATGCACTACCATATGGTAGAGGGTAATGAGTCTCAACATAAACACCAGCCTATGTAAAAGTTTATGCTGCTTTAAATGCAATGTTTGGAATTTGACTCACATGTATTACAGATTGCTTTAGACGGGATGTATTTCCAGCGACAGTGAGCTTTAACCATAAATATAAACATCAAACAATGCACTTGATTTAAATTTGACTGATATCCTCTTAAAAGCAGTCTGATTTGTCAGAGTTGTAACACTTTGGTTTTCTATTGTACTTGTGCCTTTGCAATGTGAGCTGGATGTCCTCCACAAAGCTCAGGTCGTTTCCTCTGAGCGTCCTTCCTCAGACGCCTCAGGACAGTGAAGTAGAACTCTTTGTTACCCGTCTGACTCTGGGGGATGAATTCATGCTGCACAACCCTATGAAAGTCTTAAAGGACACTGCCTTCAGGCTTGAAAACTGACCTCTTCAACTGTTGATTGGTCTCCTGATTATAGCTGGAGTCCTCAACCCTTAACCCTAATGATGATCCTCAACATTAAATTTGGGTCATCGTGACAGAGAATTTGATGTTTGCTCTCTGTGAACAAATCATCGACAGAGAGTGCAAGTGAGCTTAAGTGAACTTACTTAAAATAGTCTAAAAGCAGCAGCACTTGAAGTTTTCCCGAGATGCAAAAGAAGATGACATCGAAGTGGACATCACATAATTTAAACGTAGCGTCATTATTAGTGGACTAATTAGATAGATAGATAGATTATATGGAAAAGCCTCTCTCTCTCTCTCTCATATATATATATATATGTATATACCCGTACACACACACAAAAAAAAGTGGGAGTAAAAAGTGAGCCATTGGTGACTGAGGAAATCATTTGAATACAGTGACCTGTATAGATGGGAGACACCCCCAAGGGTGGTGGAGAATGACCAAGCAAAGATCCTGTGGGACTTCCAGATACAGACAGACAAAATGGTGGTGGCTAACCAACCGGACATAGTGGTGGTAGACAAACAGAAGAAGACGGCCGTAGTGATAGATGTAGCGGTTCCGAATGACAGCAACATCAGGAAGAAGGAACACGAGAAGCTTGAGAAATACCAAGGGCTCAGAGAAGAGCTCGAGAAGATGTGGAGGGTGAAGGTAACAGTGGTCCCAGTGGTAATCGGAGCACTCGGTGCAGTGACTCCCAAGTTAGGAGAGTGGCTCCAGCAGATCCCAGGAACAACATCGG
>VOQK01006078.1:22366-36849 GCA_015052645.1 Benitochromis conjunctus
TTCTGAGGATGGTATCGTTTGCGCCATAACTTTGCTCTCACCATCTTCAAACCCATTGTACAGATTATTCATAGTGCCCAGAGGAAGCATACCGAGTTTCCCCTTTGCACCAACAGCCGGTTATAAATGTTAATTCATCAAATATTAAGGTTCTGAAATCAGCTAATGTCAGCATGCTGACGTGTTGAATGGATTTCACGAACACAGGAAGCCTGCTCAACATTAGCCTGCTGGGCCTGCGATCGTGTTCGTATGCCAGTGTTAGCATTTTGAAGCGCTGCTGTGCCTGAGTATAGCATCACAGAGCTTATAGCATGGCTACATTGAAAACGTATTGTCGTTTCTTTGAAACCCAAACTAATTTTGACAAATCACAACTATTTAGATAAAGCTGCTATCTGCTTGAAAATGAAATGTTGCATTTCCAAGCTTACTTGCTTGGTAGAAGCATGTTTTGCTTTAAAAAGAAAAAAAGAAAAAAAAAAGCTTGTTTTGCTAAGACCAATCTGCCCCTGCCTTCAGCCTCAGCCTGGCTTTGTTCTTCACACCCACTCTGTTAGAGCTGAAACTGATCTGAATCTGTGCTTCACCTTTGACCTACAGTATTTGTGTATTAACAGACATCGAGAGAGACATGAGAGCAGAAGTTTAAGTCTTTGTGCACTTTTCTGTTTGAGAACTGTCGGGGGGACACAAACAGGAATATGAGGACATTTAACCACCAGGCATTTATTTTTTGTGTTTGTACTGTTTGGCTGATGAACATGGAGGAGCAACTCCAAAATCACAATGTATGATTATTTTTCATGTAAGAATTCTTCTTCTTCTTTTTTCTAAAAAGACACCAAGTATTTGTTCCAAACCTGCAGTATGTTTTAAAGTGTTGTCTTAATAGATGGCAACAAGGGTGAAAGAGCTTTTTTTTTTAAAGGAATGAAAATCAGCCATAAGCAACTCACTTGAGTATTTTTTATTTCTTAAGTATTTTTTATTACAGTTTCATCTTGGTGTTGAAACAGTGTCAACTGTACAAAAGCTGTTGTATCACCAAATCGAACCCTGGTCACTTTGGGTTTTAACGTCTAAACACAGGAAGTGATCAGCTTGCCTTTTTATGACCTATAAGTTAACCTGCTGCTTTTGCCTCTAAAAAGCCTTCCGATGTTTGCTAACTGTAGCTGACTGTCATTAGTTACCCTGCCCGCCTGCCCGCCCCTAACCCCTGTGTCTGTGTTTGGAAAAAACTAAATTAGCTTGTCCTCATTAGTTTAAAGATGGTACCAGTGATTACAGACAAACTGCCATATTGGTAAACTGACTGATTGTAGCACTACGCCATGTAAAAGCTGTTAGAGATTGATTTTCGATAATAAACTCATCTTTTGCCCCCACTTCATATTTCTGGGAATTCCAAAACCATTTTCTTCAACAGGCGGCCTCTGAAGTTAGAGGGTTCAGTGCCTTGCTTGTAGGTAAAGGATTCCGGTTATTGTTTAATCACTTTGTACATTTCAAGGAGTCATACCTGATTGTTGTTGTTGGGGGGGACAGTTATAAGTTCTGCGGTGTGTCCGTCTCTAAGTGAGTACATATTAATTTAAAGGCATGCCGGTAAGTGAAATGTGTTGCCGTCATCACACAATTAGCCTGATCAGTCTCAAGTAGCAAGTACACAGAAGCTGCTTAATGGGTCATTCACAAGTGTCTCAGGTTAGTCCAAATTAGATTTGTTTGCAAAAGTCAGACAGTTAGCTTCGCCATGTGTTCATATCCTTTATGGACAAAATATTCTAGATGTAGCTAAAGGGCGTGTTGGCGTTGGGAATTCACAAGTGATGTGGTCCTTTTAGGCTTTGTCAAGTGTTTAACCTCACGATGTGGTGCTTTTCTGCGAAGATGAGAATTGTCCTGCCCCTGACTGGGGATGAGGCGATCAGGTATCTCCGGTTCTTGTTCAAGACTGGAGAAGTGGAGCCAGAGATTGACAGATTGATTGGTGGAGGGTCTGCGGTAATGCAGATGTTATAAGAGCTTGTGATGAACAGAAAGCTGAAGGTGGAACAAAGTTGTCAAAATACTCTGATCTATCTATCCCCATCGCCTATGACCTCAAGCTGTGGGCAGTGACCTAACGAATGAGATAGTGGGTGGGCGTCTGGTCTCGTCTTAGAGATAAGACGATGAACTCGGAATAGATCCTCCACATCAAAAGATCCCAGTTGAGGTGGTTGGGGTGTCTGACCTAGAGGTGAGGTGTTTCAGGCATATTCTACTGGAAGGAGGCTCTGGGGCAGACCCAGGATGCACTGGAGAGATTGCATCTCTTGGCTGCCATTGGAACACCTCAGTGACCCTCCTGAAAAGCTAGAGGTGGCTGTGAGATGGAGGTCTAGGTACTTCTGGTTGAACTGCTGACCCTGCGGTTCAGACCTGGATAAGTTATACTGGATGGATGGGTGTTTGCACATGTACTTCCTATTATCTCTGCCTTCAGTTCGCCTTGGTTGATGAGCCTCAGAGTACAAATTGCACTGAAATGCTAGGACCCAAAGTCAAGTTGCTTCTGATTTTGTTCGCATAATGACCATTTTTGATGTTCACGGTGAAAAGCTTAAAAACTACACTCTGGCATGTTCTGTGCTGTAACCACTGGTAGCCAATCTTTAAACACTTTACACCCAGACTCTGTAGAACTAGAAGAACAGATGCTTGTTGTGTAGAGCAGATGCAATCTTGTGCTCACATCATGCATGTCACACCGCAACTTTTAAGAAACTGGAAGAAAAATGGTGGGGGGTAAAATTACAAGAAACAAAAGCACTATGAGAATCCTTGCAAGTTGTTTTTTTGTTTGTTTGTTTTCATTTGCATTCTTTTCATGCATCACAAAAATTTACCGCACTTTGGAGCAGTTCTGTCCTTTTTCTTTATAAAAATATTTGCCCTTGGCTTGAAATTCGAGTGTAAAGTCATGTGGTTTGAAAGACTAACAGTCATGCGGTGCCAAATGATGAGAGTGGGACAATCTGACAGTGTGTGAGCAGACCTCCGAGTGTCTCGGGTCTGAAACAGATTTCCTTCTCTGCCTGGTTCTGTTCTTCAGTTGATGCCACCATGTTTGTCTGAACCAATACCTGTCTGTCAGCATTAATAAAGATAAAATATGACAAAAAACATGGCGGCATTTAATTTAACTTCATATTCCACTGTTCACATGTCTTTGAAGTGTGCATGGATTTACACATGCTTACTCCCCCAACCCCTAGCTAACTGGGGGGCAACACAATGACCTCAGCCTGCTGTCTTTAAGGGGGGTTTCTTGCTGGTCTGGATGCACCTTCCATTTAACAGCAGCTGTATGCAAATGTAGAAATGGAAGACATATTTAGAACTTACTTTGTCTTATACACACCACCAACCACCTCAGCTGGCTCCTATCATAGCTCTACGTAGCTCCATAACCTTAATTTTGTGTCTGGGTTTTTTCCAAATACTTCCTCCAAAGACATGCAGTTAGTGGCGTTATGTTAACTGGTGAATGCTGGTGTCAATGGTTGTCTGTGTTAGCTCTAACACAGACTGACGATCTCCCCTGGGTGTACCCCGCCTCTCACCCTACAGCAGCTGGGTTAGCCTCCAGTACACCTGCAACTACCAGTATTGCATGACTCACATATGAAAATAATACTTATTCACCTTACACTGCACCTCAGTGAAACCCCTCAATTCACCCCTGCTTCAAAAAGCTGTTTTACCTCAGTCTGAAAAGTGAAGCCACTATGTTGAAACCCCTTAAACATGTATTCTTTGTAACGGCCAGCAGATTGCACAATAGTTGCAGAATAACATACAGTTGTACAGAAGTCTGTGGGAAAATATGATTTTGTTTTTAATTACCTTGGTAAACACTTTCCTAAAAACATTCAGTCGCTAATTTTACACCTAGTTTAATAAAATGTGTTTTT
The DNA here is from genome assembly GCA_015052645.1 of Benitochromis conjunctus. Lineage (NCBI taxonomy): Eukaryota > Metazoa > Chordata > Actinopteri > Cichliformes > Cichlidae > Benitochromis > Benitochromis conjunctus. The sequence goes on from VOQK01006078.1 coordinate 26,332, forward strand.
TATTATGTAAAATTATGGTTCGCAAGCAAAGCAGACAAAGCAGGAGAGACCTATTGAATGGTTGCAAACAGTGAAACGTCCTCATGAAGAAGCTTCTTAGATGAGCTCTAACTCTAACCCTGCAGGTAATCCTAAATTCTGGTTGCGATACTTCAGCATCTAGCTAGCGCTACAAATGAGGAGTGAACATAAAGGGAGTAATGTTTTTACTCAGGTCATTTCAAATGCAATGTTTCTATCAGTGCAACAAACATCAGCAAACACACACATTTTTTTGTGTGTGCAGTTTGTCTCACAGTTGTTGCTAGCTAAAGCTCCAGCCGTTAAAAGGGAGTTTTTCCTTCCCACTGTCCCCAAAGTGCTTGCTCATAGGGGGGGGTCATACGATTGTTGTTTTTTTCTCTGCATGTATTATTGTAGGATCTACCTTACAATATAAAGCACTTTGAGGCGACTGATGTTGTGATTTGGCTCTATATAAATTAAACTGAATTGAACTTTGTACAAAAGTCAGTTCTAGACCTTTACTAAAGATTCAAGTATTTAAAGTCTGTAGTATTACGATGTTCTTTGTACAAACGGATGGGTGACATCATTAATATTCCATCCTTTAAATACAATATATGACTATAGTTAGATTAAACAGACATTTCAATAATACGTATGTCAGGACTAATTTGTTTTCATCCAGTCCACTAAGATAAAACTGAGTAACACTACTACATTAATGTGCAAATAACATTTTATAATGCTTTCAAGCAAACATGGTCCCAGTTATGAAGCTACAAACCACCACAGCAGAAGACATTTTACTTTCATAGGTTATCTTTATTCATATTAAATCCAGAAAATAAATACAAAACATTTTGGGAGTATCTGATAAAGTGACAAAGACCCGCTTCAGTCAAGTTTTGCTAGTCAGAAAAATTTACTTTTTCCTGTTTGAACCACAGTTTGGAGTTTTATTTAAACTTGGACAATGTGTTGAAGCAAACTTCATCAGTCTCCTTCACAGGGAACTAAGAGTGGAAGATTTCCAGTTTATTAAGAACAACCTCAAACTTCTGACCAGAGACTGACTGTACTTTAAATCTGGACCGTCAGTTTTTAATCATCTAGAGCCCTCCTCTGCCTGGGAGTGTTTATGAACATGAACAACTATTAAACACTAAGTATCGAGATGATGGCACATTTATATGGATGACTTACAGGTATGCTGTCATTAAATGGAACATCCAATTAACAAGATCCAAAGATTTCCTGTCAAACCCAGCTCAACATTAGCATTTAGTAGATTTGACACCAGATTAACATCTAAACGCTATGGCATCCACTCAGACATATGGCTGCTGGGACAAGTCAAAATGAGCTGTATTAAGTTGCACATTCGAACACCACAGAAATAATCAAACACAGATTTGGATTTGAACATGCACAACATGTGGTAATTAGCTGTGAAGCTGTATATTCCAGAGTCGATAACGAGGACGAGGTGTAAAAGAGCAGCGAAGGCCTGTGTGTTGTGTCCAGTGGAAGGCACTGACATTATCAGTACAATCTCCTTTACTAATAACATCAGAGACATTCAGCGCTAACAAATGAGTACTAACATGAGCAGATTTAACCTCAACATCATTTCTATGGGGGGAAAAGATACATGACCGAGTTAACTACAAAAAGTACTGAGGCGTGTAGAGTCCAGCCACTGGAGGGCTCGGCAGTAATCCCTTAATGTCCACTGGGGGACACTAATCAGAGTGTGTGTGTGTGTGTGTTTGGTCATAGCTATGAACACGACTAGGTGTGTATGAGACTGTGTGTTGAGTCACCACATCCTTAAGCTGCAGTCAAAGGACAGGTTAGCATTCATATTCGTATGTTATGATAGAGGTAGCACTTCAGTGTGCTGACTATGCTCATCATTCATCTCTATGTATCAGGAGAGGATTGAGAAGGCAAATGGTATATGTATGTGTGTGTGTGCGTGTGAGTGTGTGAGAGAGACACATGTTATTCAGTCATCCACTCCTATGTTGCGGAACAGATAGGACATGGACTCTCCGTTGTGGATGCGGCGGATGGCCTCCGACAGGATCATGCTGATGTCGACCGTCTTGATCTTTGGACACTGGAGCTTCTGGAGCTCGTGGGGAATCGTGTTGGTCACCACCACCTGGAGACAATGACAGACGTGAGGAGGAGGAGGAGACGGCCATGCTGAAGAAAGCTTAAGAACAACATCTCACCTCATCGATGGCCGACTCCTCTATGAACCTGGGGGCCTCTGAGGAGAGGAGGCCGTGTGTTGCCATGACAAAAATCTTGTAGGCCCCTCTTTCCTTCAGCGTCTCCGCTGCTGCCACAAAGCTGTCCACATCATCGATGATGTCATCCTGGGGACAAACGGGCATTGTTTTAAACATGCTGAGGACAGTCTGCCCCACCAAACCTTTTTTCAGTGTTCCTAATTCGGCTCAGTAAGTTTGCTTAGCTAACCATTCTCTCTCAGTTTTTTTATATGGATGTTGAACTTTTATTTTTATGTTAACATCATTGCCAATTTGTTCAGAACACTTACATTCAGTAACTCTTCTAGTGCTCCAATTAACGGTCAGTTTTACAATCAACTGATTTGCACACTCACACCCATCCAGAAGTGCAGTTTACTGAAATATGACAAAGAAAAGAATCAAATTCTCAGACTGAACGCTTTTCACCTTGTTTCTCTTTTCTGAACTGAGCAGTTTCTGTCATGCTTCAGGCCTGCTTACAGAACAAAGTGTCTGAGTTTGCATCAGAAGTTAGTGACTACGCAGCTTACTGGGGTTACCCTTTGGAAAAACCCAGAAGCTGTTCTAAGCCATCAAGCCAGATCTGCATTGATATACACCAAGGTTTCAGAACTGGTCATTCAGTGCACAGAGGAGGTTGCCAATGTCATCTTTATGGGGGAAAGAGTCAAAAAGCTGAAAATGGGGGATTATTTTCCACGTTTCTCAATAACATTTTCCTTTTCTGATTGAGTGACAGAGTCAACCACATCCAGGCAATTCAGGGCAAAAGATGCAGCGCTGTTGCCATCATTGGAGCATTCATGCTAAACCCAAAGCAAAGTTATTGCACATATAAAAACTATGCAATGGGGTAAAAAGACACAAATCCGCATTTAGACAAATTGAAATACTGTAATTTTGTCACAAAATTTCACTTTGCACTGTGTGGTGAAAACACATCAGCTGGGACTGTCCCACAGACTGGAATCTCTCCTGATGCCAACTTACTGATGCTAGGACAACAGGTGGAGATGAATGGTCCAACTTTGACAGGACGATAATGAAAGGGTTGGAGAAAAGTGAGCAAAATCATAAGATTTAATGCTTTGTCCTGCTAGTCTTTAGAGGCCAATTATTTTCAGATTACCAGTGTGACTGAATTCAGCTTCATGCCTGTATGAAAGAAGTATGAGTGAGTGAGCTGGAAGTCAAAGAATCATAAACAGAAATATACTCTGTGAGGGAAAACATGGAGGCTGTCCCACCTCTGCCCCGACAGATCTACCAGGACAGCATTTTGTGCTGCTGCCGTGATGCATGCATGACAGTTTCAATTATTGATATATATATAAAAATATGTAAGGAAAAATTGGAGGTAACTGTACTTGGCCAACTGTACTGAATTATCAGGGTATTTGTTGAGTGCTGGTACTGGTATAAGTAAACAGAGACACAGATTAAAAGCAGCTATCGGTAGTGAAGCTGTATAATGTGTACCTTTGCAGGCGTGTGACAGAGAATAACATGGTTTTAAACTTTAGTTTAGGGCAAAGTCACTATTCAAGTGTGCTTGAGTGTGTTTAATCACTTCTGACTAGTAAATCAATAAGTGACAGTAAAGTCACACACTTTCAAACTGACTACAAAGATGACTAGTGAGTGGCTAGACTTGCTTTCTCACAGTTCCCTCTCACCCTTTATGAAAACAAGATGCCTTTACTGCTAATGGTAACGCTGTGCTTACATCTCCTAATGCTGGTTCACTTCAAAAAAAGGGGAAATGCAGGGTGGATTTCATTTTCAAGTAATTCAAGGGTATTGACTTTTTCCCCCTCACAATAGTTCATGCTGATCATGTTCGTGTTCATTTGGGGCTTTTTTTGTTAGAGACTCCATTAATTAATTGCAGGGAGCAGCCACCACAAGTTGTCAGGAAGCTAACAGCTACATCTTAAACTTTCACTGTTACTGTGATCTCATTATGGCTGCAGTTACCGCTGACTGACTTCTGAAAGCGTCGGCTCACTTTACTGCAACCACTTTCACTCAGACGCATTTTCGAGTGTGTAGAATTGAGATATTTTCTACACTGACACTCCAAAATTCGGAAACTGTGCGCCATTTCTCACCACTATGATGGCGATGCGTCCTCCAACATCTCCTACCACAGTGATGGGGGGCTTCTCTTTAGGGATCAACACTGGAAACACAAAAAAACACAGACAGTGAGTCCTGCTGTGATTCATACAGGATGCACAAAGTCCTGTGTGTAAGGAGTTCTTTGCTAGTGTGTGTGCATTACATGGTATCTCCATGCTGGGGTGAATGGCTCCGGTGGTCTTGACAGTGGGTGGGGAATGTCGGCCGTCTACTTGGTCTGATTCGGCGTCCTGAGCTTCTCCGTGGATCACTGCTATACCCAGACGCAGCCGCTCGGCGAACGACTGAGCCCTGCGCACACAAAGCCAGCAGCACTTCATAACTTACTCCACTACAAGACACACAGAAACCAACTTGTATCCATACTGTGAGAAAAATGAAAGCACTGCAAAAAGAAAGCAGTGAGTGAGGCAACAACCTGGCCTCATCAGGAATGCTAGCACAGGTGACTTGGTAAATACAGACGAGAGAAGACGAGCCTACCTTTTGGCAGAAGCTGGCGACTTAGCAACAATCACAGCGTTTCGGTAGTCGGGGATCTGAGGGGGATGAAGACACAAAACTGGGGTCACATTTACACACTGTTAAGCGCACAACAGCAGTTATCCAGAGCTCAGCAAGCAAGTCTGTCAAGCTTCTTTGTTTCTCTACATGTTGAAGGGGAACGAATCACAATATATATTTTAGACTGATCTGTTTAAAAAAAGTTCAAAACAAGGAGCTTTTTGTATAACGTGACCTTTGTCCATGTGTTACTTCCAGCTGGCAGTAGTCTCATACACCTCGAACCATCGTTGGACACTGTTCTCATTTACTAAATTTAATTTTGTATGTAATAGTGTAACCGGGTCATAAATCACATATTGTTCTAATTACACAAAATGTGTTCTAAAGCCCAAACTGTTCCTGGTAGACCACACTTTTAGGACCTCCAAGCTTGTAGTTATCTTCATTATCAGTTAGAGCCCCTCCTCATCCCTTTCTTCTTCTTTGATGCAACCCTATAAATTTGGGGTACCCCTCAATTCCCCTGTGGAAGAGGTCGGTGTCATTTCTTTTCCAACACTAATTATATCTTTATCCACCCTGATGTTTGTGATTGTGTGTTTTAGTTCATTATTGTCATCATTATGCCCGTCTTTACTAGATGCTGTGAATGTGTGGTACGTGTGTGTGCCGCGTATCTGTACAGGCACTGTTAATGCTAGCATGAACAGATAAAATCATAATAATAATGATCATTCTTGCTAGCTTGGAAGTTGTAGTGGGCTGAGCTAACCCTAGTCCCAACTGTTTAGATTTGGTTATAGGAGCTGGAGCAGGCAAGTTATTTTATTTTTATTTCTTTTTACCTTTCATTGTCAGACAACACAGGAACACACCAGTTACACCAGCCCCTAAAGTCAAAGGCAAAAAAGCCTTGCTTATATAAACACTGTAACAGCAGTGGATGCTCACGCTAAACATGGTGGAAGCGTCAAAAAATGATGTCAGGAAAATACAGTTAATGCCTTCAGACCGGCCTTTGTTTACGAATGAAGTCGGTAAAGAAAACATGGCCGTCTCAGGCACAGAAGCACCTCCCACCTGCTGTTCAAACGCTCTGTTTTCAAGTCAGCCAATCACAAGAAAGTTTAACAGAAGAGGAGCTAAAATGACACACAGATGATGAACTAATGGCTTCACAAAAGCTCGCTATAAGATTATTTGGAACAGTGCATCATGTAAACTTGCTATTGTAGAAGATTAAAATATGAAATAACAGGTCTCCTTTAATGAAAAACAAAATCAGCAAAATCAAATGACTAAATCACTCCTGTGATCCCTAACTAAGGCGGACGGGGCTAATTTAAAAAGTATCAAAGTTGTTAAACTTAAGACTAGAAAATGACTAGAAATGGTGTGTGTGTGTGTGCGTGTGTGTCATATCTGTCTTTATAAATGACCTCTTCCTGGATATATTGCAGCAGGAACGGGGAGGCTCTCAAATTGTCCACTGGGATGTTGAAGAAGCCTTGAATCTCTTTCTGATGGAGGTCCATGGTGATCAGGTGGGTGAGGCCTACACAAACATGCTCACGTTAGCTTGTGACATGTTTTTGAAATACTACGATATGTGACATTGACTAGAGGTGTCCTCTCTTCTTCTTGAGTGCTTTAAAGGGATTCTCACCAGCTTTACACATCATTGAGGCAACAAGCTTGGACACGATGGAGCCCCTCTTCCTCATCTTACACTGCTTGCTGTAGGGGAAGTAGGGGAGGACGCCCGTGATGCTTTTGGCACAGGACGTCCTGCACGCGTACACCATGATCAGCATCTCCATTATGGTGGTGTTCACGTCCCTGAAGCACAGAGAGACGAGCAGGGCGGGATTACATATGAGTGACATGTTTCTGGGGAAACATCCAAATAAATATTTGTCTTCTCTCTTACTTTGACATCGTTTGGATGACAAAGACATCTTTGCCTCGCACTGACTCTTGGATCTGTACCCGCGTTTCTATGGAAACAAAAAGCGGATGTGAGAAGGAAAGAGCAGAGAGAGAATGCACTGAGCCTCACCAGTACACCCCCCCTAACAAAGCTTACAAAAGCCTGTCAGCTTCATTACCACCACCTCCACCCTCACTGTGCTAAATCATAGATACTAGCATTCCAAAAATGTGCCTCCCACAGAAAAAGAGTAGAAAACAAAATGCTTTCTAAGCTGAGCCAACTGTCCTCCAAACACAGAGAGACGACACAGGGAGAATCGTCAACAAAATATTTTAGAGAGTTTGGTTACTCAAACAAAGTGGGCTGCACACAAATCAACAAATCATCTTACCACCTCTACTGCTACGAAACGCATGATTTCCCAAAGTACACCGTTTAATTCTTTCCTGCAGCCGAACCTTCATAAGGTCTGCATCTGCCACACTAAATAGTTTGTCTCACTTCTTCCACAACTGTGTGTGAACAGCTCCAAGCAGCAGCTATTCAACTTGAGAATCAGCGGCCTGTTCAACATCTACACCATTAAGGAAATGCAAACCACTGAAGCAGCAACTTCCTCTTGAAACCAGCAGCGACCATGAGGCATGAAGGACGTTTTACTTTTACTAGGATCGTTTTCCTTCAGACTCTTATACAACCACATTTAACCAGAACAGTCGACCCCCTGCTGGCCATTAGGGGGAGAAAAAAAAAGCACGTTTGACACACTTTTGCTTTAGTTTCAGGTTTCAGACCTGAGAGTTGCCGCCACCTTTTATATACAGACTAGGTCTGTTCCTGGAGACAGATTGATGAGTCATTTTAAGGAGAAGGGAGAAGAAAAAAAGACTAGTCGACTAGTCTAAAAGTAAGAAAAACATTCGAACGAGAGCACAATCCAATGGGCATGGGGTTAAAGGTTGGTCATAGTTGGTAATATTACACCCAACCATGAAGACTGTGGTTAAGCATTGCTACAACTGTTCATTTTTTTGATGCCAAAGCACCGCAGAACCATGCTGATTACTTTTACCTTGCTTGTTAGCATTGTAGGAGCAGCAAAAGTTAGCCAAACAGTCACAGACTAAGAGAGAAACTCAACCCCTCTGGACATGTTAAACCACTAAACTGTTAAATCTCCAGCCGTTCCTGTTCTGTCAGTCGCAGGACATTTTAATATTAGCTGTACCGCTTGTTCATCCTGAACTGAAATACTTTGCTGTGTATAAATGGAACAAGCTACAACATTTTAAGGTTGTATTTGTCTGTCTGCAACTACTCGTGTTTTATTCATTTGTTACGTAGAATGTGCCATTTTATTGTGTAGCTGTCCGTCTCAATTTTTCCACTTTGTGTTTTAATTTAAAAACACACACAGGTCTCAATGACACCCTGTTTCAACAGCTCAGTAACACGATCAGGTCTCATGTGTTTTAACATTAGATCAATACATTAGTGTAAGTTGAGTAAATATTGTAATTTAAGATTATGGAAATTGCATTTTTAATATACCCATGATGCACAGTGGCTCGTTTCTTTTTCTTGCATTTTATTTATTATTATTATTATTAGAAGAAACTAACATGGTAAAGTAGCTACATGTTGTAATTTTCAAAGAAGCAGTTATATCCTAATGCTGCACTAAAGAAAGCTTGTAAATGGGTTTGCCTGTGTTTTTTCTCGTCATTGTAAGATCACTACAGATCTGCCGTACACTAGCAGCATAGACCACTCCGGCTCATCGACAGCAGTAATGGCATCTGTACAGCCCTTTGCCCTCAGATCTGCAATATATGTCCCTCCATACATTCAAAGCCATGCATTTATAGAGGGAGGCGCACAGTGTTGTGTTTTTAACAGCCGTGTTGTATCTGTGCTGGGGGAAAACTGTTTACTGGAAACAATGGCTTATGAAGGGGAAACACAATCCAGGTGATTTATGTACAGACGGGGTGTTTATATCTTTTTCAGAAATCATGGTTGGATCTAGAGGAAAATATGTTAATTATAAGATGGTACACAGATTGTATTTGACTCCATCCAGGTTTCACAGAATGGGTCTACTTACCAATAATTTATGCTGGAAATGCTGGGACTCTAAATACATTTCTCCATAGCGTTACAACACATAAGAGAGTGGCTGGGCATGGTGATACCCATGTCACCAAGACTATGCATACTGGAGGACCAGACAGTAATACCAAAGTACAGAGATACAGGCTGCCAGAGTAATCCTCAGATTATGGAAGACCACTTCTGCTCCACATATTGCCATGAATGAGCGTTGAGTCTGAAAAACACTGGTGACTGGCTTCCTTTCTTTAGTTTGCTTGTTGCCACTGTTTTGTTTCGTTCCCATTGAGGACGTATGTAAAAGCATAGAGCATTTCTTTTTTTTAAGTTTTTATATTATTACTTTGGTATAGTAAGCGCTGACCTGACTGCTGAATGTTGTATGTTTTATAATTCCTTTGTTTGTGATAAAAATAAAAAAGTAAAATGACATAAAAGTTGCAGCTCAGCAATAACATGAATGATAGCTTCAGCTTTTTTTGCTGGGCTAACAACCTGACACGGTGCCGCTTTCTTTCTTTATTGCTTATTATTATTACCCATGTATTATATATTATTCTTTTTAATGTCTATTACTTTATTTCTTCTCTGACCTCTTTCCTTCTGTCGCGTTTCTCTGCCGCTCTGAGCGATGCGTGTCTAATCGCTGATCTTTTGTTTCTCGTCTTTCGTGTCTTTTTTCCGCCACTTTCTTGATAATTCGTTTACAAACAACAGTTTTTCTCTTGTTTTTCTGCTCTCTTCTTAAATAGGGTGCTGGTCTCTGAACCTTTTGTTTTGTTGGCAAATCCTCTGAATCCATTATCAACCCCACTGCCAAACAGCAGTAAAGAGAGAAACTGTTTCAGTCGTGGATAATGCTAAATGCTACTGCTTAGAAGCTTTTAGAAATCAGCATGTACAAGTACAAGTTCATTGGACTGTTGTGATTTTCCAAGAGGAAATTAATTTGTAACAGGAAGAGACTCAGTTGAAACGGTGACCTTGCGCCTAGTTCTGCTGTCTTGAAAGAGGAACAAGAAGTGTTTCAGTTTTTGTTTTAAACGCTCTCGCATACAAGAAATACTCCAGCTCAACGGTATATTTACACCTACGTTTTCGTGGTGATTTCTTAAACGCTAGAGGAGAAAACTTGACAAATACAAGCTAAAATGCTTATGTAATATGTTACATTTTTAAGGGAAAACACAAGATTTTATTGGTGTTTTATTTAAGAAACCTAAATTGTGTGACTTGCAGCAAATCAAGGAAGTATTTGTACAAGTTTAGTACAAAAATCAAAGGCTTCTTGTGAGGTTTGACCCGCCATGAAGCAGCCAACCTCCGCTAGTTATGAAAGCTATCCCCGGGAACAAAGCAAGACAAAGAGCTCGATTATTTTACAATGCTAGCAAGGGGCAGACAGGATCTCAGAGCTGACCTGTGACCTGGTCTCAGCCAGCTCCATCTCCATCTCCATCTCCAAAGGCTCCACCCCCCTGCACGCACCTTTATTGACACACAGATTTGTAACACCCACATTGTAAACCACTC
>VOQK01006080.1:10875-24209 GCA_015052645.1 Benitochromis conjunctus
CTTTATATTACTCTAACATATCAAATCTTAAATTGAGGTCAGTCATATTGTTAAAGACCCCATAGTACCTTATTATCCTAACAAAGCACTTCACTCTCAGGCTGCAGGTCTACTTGGGGTTCCAGAATTGTCAAAAGTAGAATGGGAGGCAGAGCCTTCATCTATCAGGCGTTTCTACTATGGCAGTAACTCCCAGTTTGGATTTGGGAAACAGACTTTAAGTTCTGTGGGTTCAGCCTACTGCAGGACTTCTTTTCCTTCATGTAGCTGAAGAACATTTTTTATTAAAGCAGCATTGATACTGCTGAGACATGCAGTGAGTTCTGGCATCCACATGACTCACATAAATGTGTCACAGAAGCCACCGAGTTTGCTGCTTTTCCTCACGTGCTCCCGGTGCAGCTGAAGTCGTGACTAACGTGACTAAAGTTTGAGCATCTTCCACACGATGAACAATCGCTGGATTGAAATAAACACCACTGTAGGAGATGTGCTTCAAATGCGTGTGGTTTTATTCCAGCTTACAGAGGTCAGAGTTTACACAGCAAAGGCATCCAGCTGGCAAATGTCTCAGAGAAATCACAGAGACAGATCACACATTTACCTCTTTTCTGGCAGAAGAGGGCAGCAGCCTCCACTGAACAACCTCACTAGACTTGACTCACGCATAGAGGAACCTTTTCTTTTTTTTAAAGGTTTCACAGTTAAGCCATTAATGCCTTCAGTGTTGCTTCTCTCCTACCACTTTGTAAAAAGGCACAGACTGTAAGGAAGTTTGGTAGACCCCATTTTCCAACATTGAGACAGAAACAATGGAAGCAGCTACAGGAGAGCCACACTACGACAAAAAAACCAAACAAATTTAATCTGACGTGCTGTTCCTGAGAAGAGATCATTTGGTTTCTTAACAGGAATACAGACTGTGTGATTAGAGTAAGAATTAAGTGACAGCATTGATCAAAAGTCCCTTGGCGAGCATCCAAAGACAAGCACCAGTTTCAAACTTTAATGAAAAAAAAAAGGAACAAAGAAGCATTTCATCTGGACTAATAATCACAGACTTAGGCCATGATATCGAAACACATGAACTCAGTCTTGTGCGCCGAATAGAAAACTCTAATCAGCCCTCTTGACCTCAGAGGCCTTTGTTGAAGTAGACGTGTCGTATGCTGTCCCCATATTGAGACCTGATGGAGTCTCTCAGCTCGGGCTCCAGCTTCGAAACAGCCATAGAGCTGCAGGAGGAGGAAGAGAGGACAGAAAGGATAAGAGGAGCACAGTCAAAGGTTTGTCTGCATATCAAGACAAAACAAAGTGCTGTAGTCAATGCAATTCAAAGTGTAATGGACAAAACACATTTCTGTCAGTAAAAAAGGAACAAAATCTACTCGGGTCATTAGGAAAGCACTTTATAGTCATTGTTATAGTATTGTTATTGCAGCTCTTCAAGGCCTCATAAAGAGTTATAAATGGGCTTTACAACACTGCATGCAAAAAAATAAGTAAATAAAATCACATTTTAAAATCCGCAAAATATTGAAGTAAAAAAGTTCGACTATTCTACTGTAAGTTTACAAAATCTTGACAGGTTTTATTAAAGATAACTGGACATGTGGCTGTCTTTAGCACCGTGTGTGAACACTTTACTTCCTGAACATTGTTACCTTTAGAGACAATTAGGACCAAAGAACAGGCGATTTTAGGTTTATTCTCTGGGTGAATCCTTCGAGTCCTGGCCTAATCTCAAAATCAATAAAAGTGTCTTACCCTCCCCAAGTTTTTTAAAAATAAGAACTGCGTTTTTCTTTATTTTCTGTCATATGTACACTGCTACAATAGCGGAAGTTCAAATTAAACATGGACAACGTTTCAAATAGAGACCAGTGTGCGTGCAAAAATTGCATACTCGTGTAAAAGCTTAAAAAGAGAGTGAACATAGAGGTGGAAGCCAGTTTATGAGCTAAGGCCCAGTTTAACATGACTGTGAACCATACACAGCTGCTCTAGTAGAAATATAGAATTAGTAAAGTAGAGAATACGTAAGTTTGAAATACTTTAATGATTCCTCCGACGGGAAAATCTTCATGATCTCCAAACTGAAACTCTATGAGAACATTTTGTGTTTTTACCCTAAACACCAGCTAAACCGTAACTCACAGTGAACATCTGGAAAGCAGTCGTTAAGCGTCTTCATTCCACGCTCACTCGCGCTGCGTTTTAATTCAGCTCAGCTCACTGACATTTCATTTTTTAGCTTTGCCGTCAGAGAACAATGATTTATGGACTACTGATTTGATCGTAGTCCATTAGAAGCACCTGTTAACCGCACACTCATCAATACTTTTTTTCTTTTTTAAGACTTTTATATTTTTATGAAACAAGAGCAGTAGAGAGAGACGAGAATTAAACAAAGGGAACGCCATGTGGTATGCATCCTCGCCATTTTGCTATCGAGTCACTCCCAAACCTTAAATTTACGGCGGTAAGTCCAGACCTGGACGGCACAATCAGATTAAGCCAACATTAAAATCAATGATCACGAGTTCCCAAGCAGGCTTACGTTATAATTTATATTCATAATTTGCTGGTAAGGTGGAAATAAACTAGTAAAAATATGATTTGTCACATTTGTTTTGAGTCTTTCGAAACAGACAAACATACAGATAAGGTGCATCCTTATTTGAAAATCTAACTTCAGTTAAAATTGTTTCCCAAAACTACATTTTTCTTTTAAAAGTTTTAAAATGGATGAGTGAGCTTGAGTGAATAACACGTTTGAAAGCTGATTAGAGGCCAAAACACTGCAGCGGGATTTATTGTAACTCCAGAAATTCCAGCATTGCAAATTAATCTACCAGCTGTACTAACACGAACATCTTTTATCAGACCAAAGCCACAGGACTTGATAACCTGAGCTTTCTGCTTTGAATTTTTAAAATTTAGTCGATTAAGTGTGGACTCATTTCTGTAGCAGAAGCTGATTGTGTGAAACAGCCACAACTTAACTTAGACACAGTTTTTGGTAACCCGTTTCCTCCTATAGAAAAGCTTCTGCAAAAACTCTTCTATTTATGATTTATTCCTAAGTTTTGTTACACAGCACACTGTATTACTTTGATTTTTGTCAATTCAAACATATGTGAAAGAGAGCCTACCTTCTGAAGCTGAAAATAACGTGTGTTAAAATCATTTTAATGACTATTCCGAGGCAACTCTAATGAACTCTTTTGGTTAGGAATACTACAGTGCATATCTATAGTACAAAAACCAACTCCACTCATGCCTTTATCTTGAACTTCAGCAAACACTTTTCTGATGAGTTGAAGATCAAAAACGCTCAGTTTGAGCTTCAAAAACAGAACTAACCAATGAGCAACTTTACGCTGTATTCCTCCATCTTTTATATACAGTCAATGTTTATTTAAACAAAGGACTTTCTTTTTTCTTATTAATGTAATTGTGCGCAGTCCTGTGAAATCTAAATGCACCCTTATGTTTTCCAGAGAAATTAAGAGGGTACATAGCAACCAGGAGCTGCTAATCAACAGCAGGTGTGAGAACCTCTATAAAAACAGAGGTTTTGGCAGTTTGCTGGTCTGGAACATTTGCCACAGCCCCAGCAAATTCATCCCAAAGTCAATTTGTGCTCAAACAATCTGCAAAATGACCGAGAGCTCTGACTCTGCAGGCCTCAGTACAAGTAGAAAAAAGACTGAACATGAAGGGCTGAAGGACTTGTTTGTAAAGGTATCCTTTCTCTCCAAAAGGAACACGACAGCACAGTTTACTGTCGACACGGTGGTGGAAGGCTGATGATGTGGGTTTGTTTTGGAGCCACATGATCTCTGCACCTTGTAGTCATTAAGCTGACAATGAACGCCTCTGTATACCGAAGTATCCCCGAGTCAAATATGAGGTCATCTGTCCAGCAGCTAAAGCTTGGCTGAAACTCGGTCACGTAACAGGACAATGATCTTAGGCACAACAGACGGACAAAGAAAAGAATCGAAGTATTGCAATGGCCCAAACCTCAACCTCATTTAAGAGAGCTGTGAATAGATGAATGCTCGCAAACTTCAACAAACTAAAGCACAACTCTAAAGAAGAGTGGGTCAAAATCCCCCCACAATGATGTGAGAGACCGATAAAGCACAGAGAAAATGTACAGAAATATGTATGTACATTGACTAAAGCTAATTATTTCTTGATGCCCCTTAAAGTTCACAAACTTCATGTGTGAAAGTAAAGAAACAGTTTCATTACCATCTCTGAGGGAACAGGGAGCAGGCAGCCGGCACCATGAAGATCAAACTTTGGAAGAAAAAGGACAAAAGTTACCACTGAAATACTCCAGAGGACATTATAGTACAGCTGACCCTGTAAACTCTCTGTACTTACAACCCTCCCACCAGCATCACTTGAATTGGTCCGTGGAGAAATGTGATTCTCTGTAAAAAGAGAGGACAAATGCACACATTTACAGGACATCAGCATGAGAAAAGTGATAAAGATGAATGCCTTACCTGCATGAACTTGTATTTTTCCAGCCTTTGCATGATGATGGGGAGGACAACTGACAAAAGGAGAAGAAGACGAACATTAAGTGAAGAAGAGAGAGAGAATTTATCAGATCTTCATGACACGACTTTCTCCTAAACACTTATTTGCGTACTCATTCCGGGCGCGGCCATGGTGACCCGGGAAATGACCACCTGAGTGATGCCTTTTACTGCTGCTTTCTGTAAACAGAAAAAAACGGAGACAATTTAAGAAAAAATAAACACATTACGAAGGGTCTTAAAGCGTGTGGAGAGCGCTGACCGTAGAGTGGCCCAGTTTGTTGCCATTTTCATCTGTGACGGCGATGCCATTCAGAATTTCCCTGAAAAACAGAAAAGATTAAGATGAAAAGACTAAAAAAGAGAATGGAAACTGAACATGAATTATTGTTTCTCTTAGAGATAAGAGGGGAATGTAGAAGTGTGTGTTTTATTGTGTTGTTTTACTAATTTATTATGGATTTATTTTATAGTTTTATAGTTTTATGTCTTGCTCTGTACTTTAACAATATACAGTATCAAGTACTGCACAGTTCACAGTACACACTCTTTTACTGGGTACCTACTCTGACTTCACTTCATCTTAAACCTTCAGTATTAAAAACAAAAGGAACTGTAATAATCTGTAATAATGTGAGAGGATCTGCACTAAAGGCTGCAGTTCTCACTGCAGAGTCCGCCCCAGACCCTTCCCCGTGTCTCATTCACCTTCAGTCTCTCCCCACTTTCTTAATAAATGCCCAAAAGCGCCAAAATTAAGCTTTAAAAAGATGAAAAGTGCTCTCGCCAAATCAGGAATGTCACAAGCATCAAACTGGAGAATAAAATTGTGAAAATGAGCCGGCTCCTGTTTTTTACCCGTGGAATGCAGCGATCTCTGCTGGGAAAAAACTAAACAACAAAACCCATTAAGAGTGTGTGGAGAGTAACATTAAAGGTATGGATTTGTTGTTTTTGCAAACAGAGAAACTTCTAAGCAGCTCAGAGATCTCAGTCTGCACACACAGATCAAGGTAAGCTAGTTAAAGACGCCAACTTTACGATATTTCAGTGAACTGCTAAGATCTTGGACTATGACTGCTGCGTCTGTTGTACCGACACAAACACACATACAGAAGTCCTAACCATTCCAGTTTAGCACGTAAATATGCCAACTTCAAATAATTAGCACAACTGGTTTGGCAGGTAATTAATTATTGTATAAGGGCCATTCAAAGTAAAAGTTAAAAATAAATTTAATGGGGCGTGATGCTCCGAGAAACAAACACAACTACTGAAGTTAAAGCTGCAATTTTCTTTGCGATTACGAGTCTTAATGAATCTTAAAAAATCAAAATCTCTCAATTTTTTTTTACAAAAAGTTAAATCTGCTTTTAATTTAATTTAAGAAATAATATGACTTCGCTTTGTGAGGGTGGATCGTCACGCTGCAGGCAGACAGTAAACAATGAAAGCACACATTAGTAAGAAGGTGCGACAGTAAATGACGCCATCGGTACGCTGGAAAATCTTTGTTAAAATAACAAAGATTTCCTTATTACTTTATTTCAGGCACAAATAATTATTTAATTGCACAACGGCTAGGACACCTGGTAGTTGTTACTTTAAACCCTATTTTTCTTCTACTTTTTAAAATCTGTGCTTTTAATCTCAACAAATATGAGGTCTCTCTCACATTTTTTCCTGTTTCTCCCGACTTTTATCTCAGAGAACAGGCAGGGTTTCTACTAAATCTGTTCTTTCCTTTTTAATTTAACTTAAATGGCCTAAATATCCCATGATAAAAAACAAAAGGGTGGAGAAAGCTACAATTTGACTTCCCAGGGACCCTTGGTAGATAAAAAAAAAAAGGTCCACCAAATGAAATAAATATACTCCCGCTGGAAGCATGGACACGTGAACCAAATTTAATGAGATTCAGTGCAATAGTTGTTGAGATCACTGAGATGATTAGAATTCTGGTTGAGTACTGGTGCAGTTAACCTTCCAATAGGAAGATGTTGAGATTTTTCACATATAAAGTCGAAATTTGTTTGAAAATCATGCTGGTGGAGCTAAAGGAAAACACGCAAAGACCGAAGGCGTCATCATCTGGAAACCATGAACATCTGTGCAGAATTTCACGGCAACTCATCCAATAGCTGTTGAAATATTTCAGCCTGTACCAACTGACCTACATTACCATCCCCTGAGCCATAGCTAAAAGAGATTTACACATCACACCACTATTTTAAGATCAGTAATTCTCCAGAACACCTTCTCCTCTCAGGATCTAACACACCAAACACTGCTCTGTGGTTGAATCTCCTCAGGATGCTTGCCCTTACAGAGTCGCTGTGGTTTCAGCAGACATGGCAAAAAAACAAAAAAAACAACCTGCAGTTCAAAGAAAAGCGCAGGAGGACTCACTGCTGCCTCATCATGGGAATGTTAACACAGTTGGCAGCTGCCACAGCTACAAAAGGGACCCAGCGAGCCACGAGAGGAGGAGCTTTCTGTGGGAAAAAGCAGAGAAAGGTCATCGTGAATATCACTGTAACACCTGTAAAGAGCTGTGCAGCTGTGAGTGGGTTAAAGGTGACATTTTCAGCTCATCGTTTTTGTTCCTGGGCTCTACTAGAGGAGCACAGATACATATAATGAACTCACCAAGAGCGACAGTATATATATTACAGAAACCAAGGAAGAGCATAGCAGATCTAACCCTAACTATTATTTATAAGTTGGTTCGGCCATAATTTTAAACATAGGGCATCAAAGTGATGGCATCCAGATAAGTTTGACGACAAAACAGCCAGCGCTGTATGAATTCCTGGGTGCAGCATTTGTACCTTTGTGTAGAGGTTCAGTCCGACCGCTGTTGCTAAAGCTGTGCTGGTCGCTGTAACGTAGGCTACTCCAATCTGTCTGAGAGACACAACAAAGGCACCGAAGAGCAGCTGCTATTAAAAGACTGTTTTTGTTTTAATGTTCACATAAATAGGCATATAAATTAGACAGCATTCAGTCTGTGGAGCTCTCACACAGTTTTTTTTTTTGCATCCAGATAAAATTAAGACGTGTTTAAATGCACCTATGTTTACATTTATCCAAATACTATAAGTGTGAATTTGGTTAAGCTTCCCCTATGTGCCATTTTTATGATTCAGTGTGAAAGGGATCATTTCCTGTTGTGTGCTACAGGTAAGAAAGGATGACTCTTGAAAATATCTCTAGAAATTGGACAAAGTTCATGTGTGAAAATTGCTTTACAGGTGCATGGCATGATATCCACCAGTACGCACCATGCACCTGATGGCTGGATACGAAAAAAGCTACTTGTAAATCAATCCAAGAAGACAGGATCAAATCATTTTGTGCAGACCTCTTTGGAAGGAGGTTTGAAACAATTATTACCAATAAGGTAAAAGTATGTGACGAGAGGTCGTTCCCTCGTGGTAACGTAGCCAAAGTGGCAGCGAAACTTGCTACTGTTCTTTTTACCTCTACTGATGCCCTCGAAAATTTCTAGTTGCTCGCTGATGCTGTGAAAGTTCACTGCACTCTTATCTGGAGGATCTGAAATGACAAACTTAAAGTCTTATGAGCGCTTACTTGGGAGTGATGGGGGAGGCAGCGTTGCGGTTGGTGTAGTTGACTAAAGCGTTGAAGGACTGATTTACCCACTGCCAGAACACCACAGCAGGAACTGTCCTAGAAACAGACATGAATTATGAAACCTGTAAAACTTCCTCTGCAAGAAAGTAGGATGTGGTAAAATGCAGCTTGGCCTGTTCGCTCTTCTCTACCTGTAGAACTGCAGCATGAAGCCGGTGATGGCCATGCCTCCGGGTACCTGGAATGACATGCGGCCGATGAGGTTCATGCGGTCTCCCGTGTCTGGGTGAAAAGCTGAGTCGTACAGCTTCTTAGCGTAGTGGAGTTGCTCTACTGTGGTGCCAGGAGGGCTGGATCCCGCCCTGCGAAGCAGCAAAAAACAAAAACGCACTTGCTTACACTGGCGGAGACTTTCGTAACTACAATTTGCCACAGAATCATATTAAAGTCTGCAGAAGCACCGTTACATCGCAGACAACAGGGTATGAAGCAAAACGTTGAAGTTAAAATGGGAATTTCTACACTTCTGCCACAGACATGACAGGTGGTTTCCCTCTTTACTGAAACTACCCATCTGCTGTTAGTTTGGTCTTCTGCATGTGAAATGCAGCTCTCATTCGATTGCAGAATACTTTTACTTTTAAAACCCCGGAGGGTGCTTTTGCATTCATCTTTGGGTCTCTCTCGCTCAATAAACGCCTGCGCGTATGTCGATGGCATTGTACAGTGGAGGCATTGAGTGAAGCGATCTGATCCGCTTCAAGACCGCTCCAACTTCTTCCAGCAAGACTATGGGGTTTCTGTGGTCGCAGCCAGAGCGGTGTGCCTGAGATGACCACTCTTACTTATCATACAGAACCAAGAGTAGCTAAAACTGTCTAAAACACTCTGCACACGAGTTCAAAATGTCCAAAATGAGTGGAATAGTATGACATAAGACTATCAGGTTTAAGGTTATATTTTCTTTCTCCGGTGTTTTGTTTCTTTAACAATGGAGTGAAACTCTTTTGTGAGGGTGTCCTGGGCCGTCATAGGCAGCATTAACCCAGGATGGTTTCCAATATAGGGAGAAACTGGAGCTCCTAAAAGGAAACCCACAGGGAGAACATGCAAACTCCAAACAGAAGGGCCATTCCCAGGTTTGCAGAATGTCTCTTATCAAAAAAAACTTGAGGATGGTCACGTGACATGCGACATTTAGGGATTGTGCGTTCATCTTCTTACCTGCAGCTTTCTACCAAAACTTTGGCCTCATCTAACCGCGAGTCAGGCAGGAGCGCTGTTCGGCAGTCGGTGATGTTGAAGAAATGTTTCAGTCTTCCCATGAACGTAGACTGATCCCATCGTGGTGCGTCGATGTCAAACGAGCTCAGAGCCATTGCGTCTGTTTGCATGCAGGTGCAGATGAATGCATGAAAAAGCCTCGCAGCCTGTGTTCGCTCTGCGGGACGTCACTCAGCAGCCCCCCAGTCAGATCCTGAGGAAAAGGGGAGGAAAGACATTATTACAGGAAAACCAAAGAGTTGGTGATTGCTTAATGCATATTCTTGTCCTCCTTTGAGCTGATGTAACATTAACAGATTTTTGTTTTTTTAGCTCAGGGGGTCAGAGACGGTCATTTTCTTTACCTTTGAACTCAACATCCCACATGCAAATGTGTATGTTTATAAAGCTGAGACACAACACAAAACTTATTTTGATAATTAACATCCAAACAGTCTGATCGGTTTCCCTAATCTAAGAATTTCATAACACTCCCTTGGGTTTTAGAGGTTTTTTTTATGTGCACCTGTTATATAATATTCATTATGAAAATACATGTATCCATAACAAAGCTGAGAGCTTTAGTTTCTATTACCAGTCCAACGCTTCATTCCAATGTGGTTCTGGATGTAAGGAGTCCACGCGAATGCGTAATCACCTTTTAGCCTTTCTGCTTCCATAATGAAGGATTGACTGGACTCACGGGGTCACTTAATTAAATTTGTGAGAGCTTTGACAGTGATGTCAGTGTCTAGAGCATCAAAACTACAACAGTGGAGTGAACCCAGACGGCTGCTGCATTTCTGTTTGTTATGTCTGCGTGCATGCTGAATTTGATGCTCATGATGGTGATGTATGAGAGGAGAAAACTGAGCAAATGTGCAGGATACAAAAACAGCTATTTTAATATTATTTAAAGTCTTACAAGCCTTCATTTCTTACAACAAATGAAGCAGATCACACATCTGGATATAATTCAAAGTCTTGAGTTTGTATTTTATAGCTTTTAACTGTAATTTTAAATATGAGGTCCAAAGAAATGCAAGTGAGAGAGGCTTTCATTAGACTAAAAGAAATAAAAGAAATAAAGCCATCTGAGAGACAGCAAAAACTTTAGGAGTGTCCAAATCAAGAATCTGGTATATTCTTAAGAAGAAAGAATGAGATGGACAGCTCAACAACACCAAAAGGCCTAAAGACGTCAAAGTCTACCCAGATCTCTTTGAAGGTGCAAACTACTGGTTACACTGGTCTAGAAGTCCAGATTAGACTGTGCCAGAAAGCATCTAAAAGAGCCTGCACAGTTCTGAAAAACAAAAAATTAAAATAGACCAGAATGATGGGAAGAGAAAAGAATGAAGAAGAAGAGAAACGGCTCATGATCAGAAGTGTACCACATTAACGGTGGCAGTGATGTTACGACATGGACATGTATGGCTCCCAGTGCAACCGGGTCGCTGGTGTTTGCTGATGACGTGACTGCTGATAGAAGTAGCAGGATGAACTGTGAAGTGTGCGAGGCTATACTCTCTGCTCAGATTCAGCCAACTGATTGGAACGAGCTCGCAAAGAGATAATCACCCAAAGAACGGCAACAACACTCCTTTGCCTTGAGTTTCTCAAAGCAAAGAAATGAGATATTCTTTAACAGCTTTACCAGAAAGTTTGCACTTCAGTCACATCTTAACAGTCTGATTAAAAATCCAGCATGGCACTGCACGGAGGCTAAACTGCTAAAATCGTATCTTTATCCGACAAATTACGGACCTGACAGAATAAAATGCTCAAAGTGCAAAGAATAAAACCTGTGATATAAATGTGGCTTGTATTGTACAAAGGGATTTCAGAGCACAGCAACTTGCCTTCCTCATAAAATTATGGTGGTTAGATCCACAAAAGTAACATATTTAAATACTTTACACCACATCTCCTAAAGGGAACGGTGCCCATGTTGGCATTAAACACTGGTAAACATACTAACTTTCGTCTGTTCAGCATCATTCCTCCAAACCCTGCTGCGATATCGTTGCTCTGGATATCCTGCAGCTTTGCAGCTCAGGCTCTCTAAAGTTAGGCTGTTGGAAACGTCTGCTCTTGGGTTTAAACCAAACACAAACTGCCTAAAAACGCTGAAAGCCCAAACGTCTACTAGAAATCATCAACCACCTCCTGGTAATGAGTCCTCGGATAGTGATTTTGAGTTTGTGCAATTGCACCATTGTGCTTGCTTTGAAGCAACCAGGGGATCCAAAACATGCTGACTACAGCTCAGCCTATCCAAATGTCCCACAGTTCATCTCCATTAGGCACTTACTGTAAGTTTTAAATAAGTTTTGAAACAGGTGAAATGTAAGGCCATACGAGGAGAAGAGGATATTGGAGGTCTCTAAAGGTTCAGCCTGGTTGGAACTGGATTACTTCTGAAGCTGTTTGTTTACATAATAGGCCAAAGGTCTGTGGAACATGGCGGAGAATAAGTCAACGTGGATCATCTTACCAGGACATATAAATAATAATATCAAAGAACATATGTAGCACTGCATCTGAAATACTTATTACATCTTCATAACTCCTTACTTTGTTTGATTGAAGAGTCAGCTTACAGTTAATTTAAAACAGAGAGAAACAACAAATCTTCACATTTTAAAGCTAAAACCAGAAAAGATTGTTATGAGAAAAAAAAATCAAATGATTAACAACTTTAAAAAAGGTGACGAGGACAAAAAGCCTTAGCAGCACAGTACGTATCCCAAAAATCTTGATGAAGTGTTTTGTTCACAAAAATGCTGCTTTAACTACATTGTTAAACAACTTATCAAGCCCTTCTCAAACATTTCCACTAGAACCAAAGGAAAAAATGAAACCATCACCTGTAGTGAAGGTCAGCAGGGTGCTAATCAATTTGGCCACGGTCACGGAGAACATGATTGATTCAGTCATTGATAAATCAATAAGGAGGTTGATTGATTATGACGTGAATAATAAGGCCCCAACCTTGCAAGAAGACCTACATGTTTGCTGCAGGTCAACAGTACAGCATAAATAAATTATTGATACAAGGAGCAGTTACTTCAGTAAAACTGCAAGTATTGCACAGTAGAAATACTCAATTACAAGTTAAACTCCCAGAAATATCACTGAAAGTACTAAACAAAGCAAAAATAATCCCTGACAGATATTATTATATAATAAAATAATAATAACCAGTGTTTTGATGTAAAGCAACATTTCACTGCTGTAGCTGGCTAAGACGAGGCTTGGTTAAAGTGGACCAATTATTGAAACAAATGAAGAACAAATAGCGAAAAATTCACATTTAAGGGGCTGGAACTGTGAATTTTGTACATTTTGAATGAAAAATCAGTGATTATTAGTGAAGTTGTGGAGTCAACTGATCGATCGTTCAATGATTTCTATTTCTCCATCCATATGGTGGCGGAAATAGGCGATGTAACGTGTAGAGTACTGCAGTACAGGTAGTTACTACTACTGACTACCAGAAGGTTCCCAAACTGGATCTGTAGGCCGGGGCCCTAGCAACATCTGGATAAGTTAGCACGTGGCTGCTAATGGTTGAAATGTTAAATTACTTACATGCAGTTTGTGGAGAAGAGAAATGTGTGGAGCCCTGTGTGAAGACAACCGACCAGAGTGCTGTGAAAAGAGTGAAAACATGTCAGTTGGGGCTCACTGACTGATGCAACTCAGTCCTCGCGTTACCAGCTAGGTCTGACGGGGGGGTACCCCCAGCAAAGCACGAGCCGAAGCACCGACACACCGGCTGCAAACACAGTTTAAAACCGAAAATATACCTGCGTTTACAGCTCCAACCGGCCAGCAGAGCACGAACCTGCCAGGTGGTCAGCTCAACTCCCGTGTAGACATAGTAAAAAAAAAAAAAAAAAAGGCACATGG
>VOQK01006080.1:32419-47516 GCA_015052645.1 Benitochromis conjunctus
AAGCAGCATGCATTTGTTATTACTCAACTCTGAAGTACACTCAGAGGCTTAATACTGACCCAGAAGAAGATATTTGGAGGTGTTATATGTCTAATAGTGTGTTCCGGGTGCAGAAACAGTGTGCTATGTGTTTTACTTTATGCATAGCTTTGTATGTAACTGATTCAGAGGGCCTTGGAGGCCTGAAAACAGCCTCTTCTTGCCTTACAAAGATTCTCATTGTTCAGTCTTCCTCCCTGCTCACACAGACAGAATGTACAAGTGTTGTTCCTCATTTCTGGCACTTAAACGCCCCGTTGCATTTAAATCTAACAAAGCGCTGCGGAAAATGTGATACGCCGCGGGAGTCACATTTAGAAATATGAAGGCGTTGGGGGGAAACAGTCTGGGAAAATATGTTTCTTTTTGCTCTTTGGTGGAGAGTTGGAGATGAGTTGGTCACACAAAGACTGAAAACGCTGTAACAGCTAGCATGGCCTGACTAATTCACCTGCTCAGGCTTGTTAACTTGCACAAAGTGCTGCTTTAAGGGGGTTTGAGTGCTGGGCATTTTTTTGCTGGGACCAGTTGTCAAGCAGCTGTGAACACAGACTGGTCCCAGCAAACTGAATTACTGGTATTGAATAAATAAACCAGATGAAACACAATTTAGTGAGCATAACAGGTGTTCCCAGTGTTTATGAAACCTTTTTGTGGCACAGTTAAATTAATATACATAGTGGTATCACTGTTTTAATCTACTACTTCTTTAGCTGGCACAAAATACAAACTTATTCTATTATTCTTTATATGTCAATCTGTATGTATTACTTCCAATATAATACAACTCTAAGCAAGTGAGCCATCACTTTATAGTTTTAATCATTAACCCAAATTATGTTATTCATAGAAACTCCACAAACTGCATCTAGGCTCCTACATCCAGTATACAAGATAGCAGTAGCTTCCTGCTCTGAAATAAACCAGGCTAACAGTCTATGTGTCTAAGTCTGTGGGTTCAATTGCTGATTTTTGAGCACGGTTAATAAATTATGATACTTTTAGAGACAGAAAGGCTAACATAACATCACTGGCTAATCTAAGTCAACCACCAAGTTATTAACTGATGAGGATCCTACATATTAGTTAGTCACATCTTGTCCAGTTACAAAATGCTAAGATGACAGCAAAAATGCTCAAGTCAAGGCTTCCCAAGAGGAGTTTAAATCACAGAAGGCATGTCCATCCTTTATACTTTCCAACCACAGACAAGATGCTTACAGGTTAGCACCTTTACAGCTGCTATGCTGGTTTTTGTGGAGTCAGAAGTTTCCTTATTGAGGTTTCGCTGACACGTAATCACTAGCCACATAATATTAACTTGTCCACCATTTTGGATGTTTTTGGATTTTGGGTGATCAAGTGAATAATGCCCAGTCATGCAGGCCTAATGACCAATCATGCCCTTTGCCACACCGTTCGCGAACCAGGAAGGAGAAGCCAAACCCCCTGGTAACTCAAGCAAAGAAAAATGTATTAATGCAACATTAAAACACATTTTGTAATGTGTGATGGAAAAAATAAACTAATTTAATAATGAAAAAATAGATTGGACGATGAGTAAAATATATTTAAAGTGGACTACAAAGTAAACTAAAGTGAAGCAAACTAGTGGTGAGGTGTGGCTCTTACCATGCATGTGGTCATGTCTAATTTAAAAAAATGTCAAATTTAAGGCTAAAAATCATCCACAAACAAATTTAATAGCGCTTTTTCTATAGTTTGAATGACAAGTTTTGTTGCCTTTGCCCTGTTAAACATTGGTTCATAAAAGCTGCAGAATTACTGCACATCCACTGTAGGCAGCCTTATTTAACGCCCAGTAGCGCAAATACAGTCAAATAACTGACAAATAAGAGAATTTTCCTTTTAATCCTTATAAAAATAGAATAGATTTTCAATATCAACAAGCTAAGAGCTGAAATAGTAGTTTATGGCGGCTGGTTGTTTTGCGTTATTTTAAACAGAGCAATTCTATGTGTATAAATGATAAGTTGTATCAAGATACCTTTTATAATAAGTACATTTTTTAAGCTCCTTAGTGACCATAGAAACATGAAATCAATAATATTTAAATGACTTAAATATATCAAAGAGTCTGCGTTCTTTTAATGCCATATTTTTAGAGTTGTATCTGTCTTTTATGTGTCTGTTGAAAGCTTCAAATGAGAGTACAAAAAGTTCTGTGGCTGTTTTATTGGTGAATAAAAAGCCCTGCTGTGTGTGGTGGTAATTTTAAAGCGACTCACAGTGTATGCGTGCGTGTGTGTCTGTGTCATAGATGCATATCTGAGAGGTAGGCGACCGGATTCTTCTTCTTTCTCCTTGTGGATCAAGCAGCTGTTCGGCAGCTGTGTGCGCAAGTGTGAGAAAATGTGTGTCGGGGGAGAAAGAGGGGAGTGTTTGTTAGTGTGTGTGTGTGTGTTTTTGGGGGGATGGAAGTTCATGAAATCCAATGGAAATGCCAGGGCCCAGGCTCAATATGAGAAAGCTGTTCCACCGTACTACTACCGACCCCAGCGGGAAGACTGCAAGTAGGTCTTTTCCAGGATGATGATATTTACCCGCCTCTGTCGCCATGGCAGAATAATTTATGAGTAATACCAGAATGCTGACAAGGCAGAGCCACAAAGTAGAGAGAAGTGAGAGCTTCTGGCTGTAGAAGTGAAATATAGATGAATTTCCGCTGCTAAATCAAGCTCCAATGATTCAGGATTTTATAATAACACACCGCTGTTGGACGGTGAATGCTTTCATATTTTTACTTTGATCCACAGTATCCTCCGGGAGCAGTGGATCCGTGCTAAATATGAGAGGAAGGAGTTCACAGGAGAGACCAAGTATCCACCCCTGCCATACACCACTGGTGACTTTTTAAAAAGATTGATTTATTTACTCTTTGGAGCATACATTCTTGTCAGTGTTGGGGTAAAGGAAAACCTGTTCTTTGCGTGCAGAACTGTGCCAGAAAAACCCGTTCTTTGCACATTGAACCATCCAGGAAGTGAAATCTAGCCACTGTCTGTTTGAGCAACCGGAAGATTTTCATTTTAAGTTTAAAAAAAAAAATGCCATTGTGACTCTCTTGGATTCATACCAGGGTTCTATGAAGGAATACTGTGGAAGAAAGGCAAAGAAAACACACAGTTTCTGAAGAGAAAGTTTGTGCTGTCGGAGAGAGAATTCACCCTGAGCTACTACAACAAAGAAGATGTGAGTCCTTCAGCTTTGACACAGTTACACCACCCGTTAGAACATAAATCACCAAGAGCGATGTCCCTTACTCCATAATGTGTAGTCATTATGGCGTAATCATGGCTTATGTTTAATAGTATTGCATTACGTCCCAGAATGGAAGATATTTGATCTTGTATCTAAGCTCTTTGTGTATCGTTTGCACACAGAGCTTCAAATATTTCTTCAAAGATCTATTGTAAGCAGAAAAGCCACCTAATAAATCAATCAATCAGTTATCTATAGCTTCACATACACCTCCAGCATCTACAGGGGCACACAGCCACCGTATACTGGAGGAAACTCAGCTAATTTGGTTTTAGTTTTACCGGTAACGGTCAAACAAGGAGATTTTTGGTACTCGTCCACAGATGCTTATCAGATTATTACCATCATCAGCCATCTGCCATGACCAGCTGGGGTGAAAGGAGGGAAATGGGATAAAAGACACACTGTGGAAGCAATAATCTTATCTTAGGATTTATTTTACTAAGCTCACTGCAATATATGGTGGATGTTTCCATTTGAAATTCATCAACTTGGATGATTTTTATTGCAGAAAATCAGGGTAATAACTGGTTCAGAACAAGATAACAGCAGCAATAATAATAACTTGTGCACACATAAGGTGTCCCTTACACATTACAGGGCCATGACTATATTATTTGCATCTGCATAGCTTATGCAACTCGTCAGCGCCACAGATTTAAACCTGAGCAGCTGTGATAATGGTGACACGCAGTTATATTTCTAGAGAGGCGGATGTCCAGTTAAGGCGTAGAGTTTTAACATACTTCATTTCACTATTAGTCCCATAAAGTAAAGTAAAGTTTAAAAAAGAACTAGAGGAAAATTGGGAAGATCACCGAAGTAATTTGGATTCATCCTGTGGGCATCATGAATGTCTGCGCTCCAACTGATGCCGTGCAGTTTCGAGTTAAGTGACAATGAACAAGGTTTTCCTGCAACAACAACTATATAAACTGGATGCCCTTCCTGATGTGTCGCCTTCCGGGCTTCAACCAGGGATCTTTCACTTGCACCTGTGGTAACCACCACTTACAGCAGCACGAAACCTCCAAATCTGAACTGCACTTGTGTGTATTTGTTACAGGAATCCAAAGGCCCCAAAGCTGTAATATCCATCAAGGACCTGAACGCCACATTTCAGCCAGAGAAGATTGGTCATCCTAATGGACTGCAGATCACCTACCAAGACGGGGATCACACCAGGAACCTCTACGTTTATCATGAGAGTTCTGAAGTCAGTCTACAGGATCGTCTATAGCATCAACATTAAAACCCCTGACAGGTTTCATATGCTTGTTTTGTGCTTCTAATAAAAGCTCTGTTTTTGTTTTTGCTTTACTTTAGGAAATAGTCACGTGGTACAACGCGATTCGAGCCGCTCGGTATGCGTACCTGAAGACGGCCTACCCGACAGGAAGCGATGAAGAAGTAAGTGTCAAACCTCTTCAAATAACACGAAGATCTGCCTGGCTTTTCATTTTAAGCCGTCTTTTAGCAGTTTTTAGCTTGTATGTTATAGTATTTGACATGCTTACTGTCTTGTGTCTTCATCAGCTATTACCAATGATAATAAGAAACTACCTCAAAGAGGGTTACATGGAAAAGACGGGGCCTATGGTAAGTTTACAGAAGTCACTCGAGCTTCATTTGCATGCCTATATTATTTCTCTTCTACTTTGATTGCTACTCACACTCACCAGCAAAGTTGTTTGTGACTGTATTATGTCTGATCAGTACATCTGAATGTGTTTCTGTTCCTCTTTTAGACATTGACTCACATATGAGCGTGCAGCTTGAATCTTTTTTCTTTTTTAAGATTTCCTTTCTGCCATAGGAGGGTTTGAGGAAATGAAGTCTGACGGGCACATTTTCAAATGCACATGTTATTTTTAAAATCAAGCGCTTTCTTTTATTTTGTACGCAGCACACGGAGTCATTCAAAAGGAGGTGGTTCATTTTAGACTCTCAAAGCAGGAAGTTGCTCTACTTCAAAGGCCATCTGGTGAGGACACTACCTCTTTTTTCAATCTCACTCTTACCCCACACTGTACATTTATGAAGTATGTGAGTCACGTGCTTTTTCTTGTTGTAGGATGCAGAGGAGCTAGGGGCCATTTTTATTGGCACAGAAAGCAAAGGTTACTCAGTTAAGGAGTGCATCCCGCTGAACGCCCGGGGAAACAAGTGGAAGTGCGGATTGATGGTGGAAACGCCCGAGCGACAGTTCGTCTTCATGTGCGAGCAGGAGAGGGAGCAGAGGGAGTGGCTGGAAGCGCTCAGAAAGGTTTTGTCCAGACCCATGTCACCCCAGGATTATACCAGTAAGCAAGACTTCAGTGTGCTTTAAATATGCTGGTGCACAATTTTCTATATTATTTTTCTTTGTGTTCAAAGGAAAACTTGAACTCCATTCACTAAATACTGAACATAGCCAGTATTTAATCCTTCGCAAGCACAACCCATAAACATCACCCCATTTCCAGAAACTGTTGGACACTGTGGAACATATCAGTAAAAGCAGAATGACATATTTTGCACACATTTAAAATCTTATTTTTTTATCTATGATGTTGAAATTTGGAAAATGTGTTGGGTTTTTCTCATTTTGAATTAAAGGCAGGAATGCATTTTTAAAAAAATGTAAGTTTAAGGACATTAAATGGCTGGAAAATGTTCTAAAACAAACATCTGATGGAACGGGATGACAATAAATAGTTTAAAAGACTAGTGATCAATAATGGGATTGGAAATAAAAGGAGCATCCCAGACAGTGTTTCAGAAGGTCGAACACTTGAAAGACTACAACTGCAAAGAATTTGAGGAATTTTTAATTTTCAGAACGAAACGTTATTAAAAGAATCTGTATGCGGAGGACGAGTCTGAAAACCTATATTGCATGACCATTATCTTCAGGTCCAGTCATGATTCTGGTCATGCTTTATGGTTTGCTCATTGCTGCATGCAAAAATGCAATTCTGGCTTTTTCTTTTGCTTTGTAAAGAAAAAAAATAAAAATTATTTTTAAGCTTTGAAACACTGCCAGGTTCTCTGGAACTCAGTTTTTTTAAGGCCTCAGCCACACAGGCCTAGAGACCGATTGGCCAACCAATGGTCACTAGGGAAAAATGATTGACGAGTGGTTGCTAGGTGACATAGTCACAACGAAGGTTCTGCACTAAAACCCTCTTAATGATTGTTTTGGTTGCATGGATGACATCTTGTTTGATAAGTGTTGCTAACTACTGACTGAGTGAAACTTGAAAAAGTGCAACCCAAACTGGAAATGGAGAACTTTCACCTTCAAAGTAAAATTCCAGCTTTACTGCTGCAACCAGTTATTACAAAGGTGCAACTTTTACTCTAAAGGTGAAGGGTCTCCGTTCAAAAGCTTGCATCTCTGGTGGTATGGAGGTACATCAGTGTCCATGGAATTGGTAGCTTGCACATCTGGAAAGGCAGCATCAATGCTGAAAGTACATACAGGTGGAGAGCAGGGGTGGAGTACTCCAGGCCTAAAGGCCGGTGTCCTGCAGGTTTTAGATCTCACCCTGGGTCAAACACCTGAATCAAATGATTAGTTCATTACCAGGCCTCTGGATAACCTCAGGACATGTTGAGGAGGAAATGTAGCCATTTAAATCAGCTGTGTTGGATCAAGGACACATCTAAAACCTTCGGGACGCTGGCCCTTGAGGCCTGGAGTTCCCCCACCCCTGTTTTAGAGCAACATGTGGTCCCATCCAGACACTATGCTAAACCGCATACTGCTCAGTTTAAAGATTTAATGTCTTCTGTGTTCTACTGTGAATAAAATATGAGTTTTAGTTGATATTTCCAAATCATTTAAAACTGTTTTTATTCATATTTCACACAGCACACTCCCATCTATTTTTTTAACTAGGGTTGTATTTGGTTTCAATGAAGGAACCTTGACATGTATTTACTTCAGATGTAGTGTGCAGCAGCAGCAAGACAAGTGCTGACTGTCTGTAGCTGTATCTGTCTGTCTGAGGAGAGAAAAAAAAGCATCTTGTGTTATCACAGTTTTATATTTTTGGGGCTTGTTTAACACGTTCAGATATGGTGTTGGCACATTTTATGGTAATTATTTTAAGCCCTTAGTTGGCATGTTTATCCTCTAAATGTAGCTCGTTACAGTGCAAAAGCAAAGTGCCTCAAGAAATCTGGCCTTCCTGCAACAGCTTTAACATACATATGTAATCATTCATAGAAAGCTGTAGTAGCTGATCTCTAATGATGTTCTTTGTCATTCCAGCCGAAGCCGTCATGAAGTACAGGCGATGATCGATGAAGACAAAACTGCGAGCAAGCGAACAGAGACCTGCTGTCGGCTGCACTGACTCACTGTACTGACTGATTAATGCTGCGCAGAGCATTAAAAGGTTACAGCTCACTTCAACTGACACAGTTTCTAATGCTCAAAATAAGGCCTCACATGTGTTTATCATAATATATAAAATGCATTCTGATGATAAACACCTGATCAGCACTGATATATCACTGGGTACCCCATGCTGTGAATGTATTTCAAAATTTTCAATATTAATGAATTTATTTTGGATATTTAATGAGTGGATACATTTATATTTGATGGTGAAGATGTTCCATGAGACCATAAAATAAATGTCTTTTTTTGAATGGTGTCTGTTTTGCAGGGTTTTTTTTTCCATGTACAGACAAATTGCAAACACTTATTAGAAACGGTGCTGATCAATCAAGATTATGTCTCAATATCACAGCTTTTTAAATAAATGCCATGTTGGTGTTTGCGCTTTTTTTGTTCCTCAATTATTTTCGCTTTTTTATTCTTTTTTTGTTGTTGAAAAAGTGAAACTTTTCTCATGCTGCCTTTAGGGGTCGCCAAAGCGGACCATCTGCATCAATCTCTGTCACACCAACTATGTGCATGTCTTCCTTCACTATATCCATCCAAAGAAAATTTGAACATCTTCAGCTCGGTCCCCTGTCTATTTTTACTTTTAAAATTCAAAATCAAGTCAAATAACTTTTATAAAACATTATTTGACTTGATGCTTCCATAAACACAGCAAACATACAGAAAATAAAATTAGAAATCAAACCGAATCCATGAATTTAACCTGCTAAAGGCGCGTATGGATGTATGGATTCTCTTCAGGTTCTCTGGCTTACTCCCACAGTCCAAAGCCATGCATGTTAGATTAACTGGTAGCAACCAATTGACCTTAGGTGTGAGTGTGTGCATGCATCTCTCAGTCCTGTGATAGACTGGTGACCTGTCCAAGACAGCTGCAATAGGCTCCAGCCCAACTACAACCCTGAATATGGAAGAACATGAATGGATGTAAAACCTCAGCACTAATATAACAGGCTGCCTGACAGAAACTACGATGCCTTGGCATGAAAACACTTCATCCAACTTTATCCATATGACCTGTTTTTGAGAAAGTGACTAGCTGAGTTGTTTAGGGTTCAAAGCTGTCCACTAAAGATGAGAACTATACTGTAGATAGATATATTTAAAGTAGTCATATTATCAACCATGTTTGTCTTGTACAAAGTTGAATACAAATAAACAAAATACATTGTTTGCTGCTGTTATTAGTAAAGTTTTAATTTGAATTATTTTATTTGGACACTGAGGAGACGCCGAATCATTGCACTTCCACGTTTTAAATCCAGGGAGCAGCATAGCGTGTTTTCTTTTCCTTTTTAAAAAAAATTCTGGTCCGAGTTTTGTCCTGTGTGGCTTGCCGTAGATACCCGGTCTTGTAGGTCGGGCATGTCCGTGAACCATCCCCTGCGAAATCATCTGCCAGCGCCTTCAAGAGCGCGATTAACGTGCACTTACAGGGATATGTAACACAAACGGCATTTAACGTTGTCTTTCTTTCCGGCGGATAAGCAGTGAGTTCAGCAGAAGCGTGCGGAAAAGTGCGAGTAGGAGCCGAAAAGTGTCCGTCCGTTTTGTCCTACAAAGGCGCGGAGTGTTTGACAGCGGCAGGGCCCAACGGTAGTTAACTGCCGGAGGAGGAGGAGGACTGCATCCAGAGGTCTACATGAAACAATAAAGACAGTCATCTCTGTGCAGGAAAGCAAGTGCCAACATGAGGAAGGACGTGAGGATACTTCTTGTAGGGGAGCGTAAGTAGCAACTTATTTAATCCCTACTAGCTAAAATGCTAGTAGCTACAGCTACTTTCTATCAGTTACATATCGTGGGACGAGCTGTGAGAGTCAGCGGGAGAGCTGCTTTATTCCACAGAGTTTGATAATCACACACTTCGACTGGCCCTGTTATTAGAATAAATAGCAGGCTTTGGTTTATGTCGAGCGGTCATAGCCAAATCATTATCACATGGTGCATGACAGCTGCCTCATCAGGGCTTACATGCACTGCTCAGCTCGCTGCTTCTTATTTGAAGGGAAAATGTGAGCCTCTCAGTCCAGTTTGGGGTGTGGGGATCACCATAAAGAAGTCACAATGACTATGTTATCTTTGATATCTGTAGAAAATGTTTGTGTAACATTTTTGTGGCTTGTGAGTCATACTCAAAATATGTGTAATGGGATTCAGGGAGAGTCTGAAACTATGCATGCACAAACAGAACAATTGTAAGTCAGTGAGACTGGTTTATTTAACATATTATTGTAGTTTTTGGTTAACATGATAGTGACCTGAAGGCAAACCTCTGTATATTATAAAGAGTCCTAAAATAGAATATCAATACTACATGTGATGTATTTGTATTAAAAAAAAAAAAACTACAGTCGCTTTAATTGGTTAATTACACCACTGTAATTTGACTTATCAGAGTCAAGCGATAAGGATTAAGGAGGATGTAAACTGAGTTTATTAACTAAAGTGCTCTTAATTGGAAGACAGCCTTTGTAATCGAAGCAGAGAAGTAATTAAGTCACTCCATACCCTGTCACCCACTGGTGTCTAATGTTACTATAGATGGTGTTTCATTGTAATTTTTGTTATTTAACCCTGTCATGCATGAATTATGACAACCTCAATCAGGATTTTTTTCTGAAGTATTTTACTTTTCATGCCTGAAGATGAATAAAAATACTTGATTGAGGTTGTCATAATTCATGCATGAAAGGGTTAAAAGACTTCTGGGAAAACCCTGAAGTTAAGGTCATTCTGTGGTATAAAAAGTTTCATTGGCTTAAGATAACACAACAAATGATAAGATAAGGCAAGATGATATACTGTATTCATTTCAAAAGTTGGGAAGTTCTTGTTAAAATGAAACACAGCGTATAATAAAATAGTTTGAATAAACAGAATAAATATTTAGCTTGTTTAAAAAGGCAAGCATAAAGACATTTCAGATACAAACTACATAAAAGAAAGAGGGTGAAAAAGTAAACCAAAGAATCTAACCACAATGCTATTACAAAAAACTTTCTCTTTATTAAAAAAAAAATTAAAATCTCTGTAGTACAATGAAGCAAAATATCTTATTAAATAAGTTGAAATGAAATAAAATAAAATATATAGGTTAATACATTTAGTAACAAAAAGCAAGCACAGCAAATGAAAATGTTAATGTTCACAAATTGTCAAATATTATTTCTTTGTCTTCTAAAACAGTTCATGTAAACTACCTGAAGCCCAAAGTGATCTCCTCACTTTACTTGTTTTTTGGACCCAAAGCTTTAGAACGGGGAAGCTTGAAGCAGAAGATATTAAATACATCCATCCGTCCCTTTTTCTTCTGCTTAAGCAATTCAGGTTCACCTTTGGGCTGGAGCCTATCGCAGCATACATTGGACAGCTCGCCACACTCGCTGCTCATCTTTCACAGTGCTTAAATGATTTGTACTTTTATTTTGAAGAGCTGTTTGTTGATCCATTGTGCCAGTTTTACATGGCAGAGGATATTATGGGTAAACAGCCGCATGTGTACAGATCCTGACCTTTTCAAGGACTTTAAAATGAGGGCAGAACTCACCCGTAAAGCCAGCATATCCCACCCTGCGTGTTTCACTGTGTCTGTTTGCTCTCTTTTGAGCACACATGTTGACAGTACTATTTATATTTATGTTGTGGCTCTTCGGGATGGCACTCGTTGCTACTTTAGAGGTGCTCAAGGAGGTGCAGCCAGAAAGCTGCGTGCCAGTATGTGTGTTATGAAGTTCAGTTTGTGGGGTTAACCTGTGAACACACCGAGATGCAAGTGGCAGGGAAACGCAGGGCTGCAGTTACAAGTAATTGCAATTGACTGTTGCCTTCTATAAAAATGAACAAACATTAAAAAAAAATCCTCTCACGGGAATCAGCAGTGATGTCAGGAGAGTGGTAGTTTTGTCACACTCACGATCCAAAAGTCAGTTTGCTGGAAAAAAGCAAATCAAATTTCCAAAGCTGTACAAGGCTCATGCTTCAGGTTGTCTTGGCTTTATTTATTGTATTGTGTGATTCGACTAATCGTTCAGTCAACAGATTATTTCACTCCCAGTTCTTAGACCTTAGGGGCAGGGATAGCTCAGTAGGTAGAGTGCTCGCCCCATGATCGGCAGCTACCCTGAGGTACCCTGGGGCAAGGTACCGTCTCTACACACTGCTCCCCGGGCGCTGGATTGGTAGCTGCCCACTGCTTCACTGAGTGAATGGGTTAAATGCAGAGGACTAAGCAATTTCCTACGGGATTAATAAAGTATACATTATTATTAAGGGTGAGAAAAAAGATGCTGATGATGACACAGTTATGCAGTGTTTATTGATGTGAAGGGAAGATCATGTCCTGGTTCCAGTACCTAATAGCAGAACTATCCATCCTCCCCATTGACTCCATTGGTGAAGGTGGTGCTTGTTGCTCACAATGGGACCACAGCCCAAATACATCTCAAATCTGAACGTGAAAATAGGAGCACAGCACAAAGTATAATTATTGAAAATCTCTTTCAGTAATTATACCAAAGAAGTGGTTCTCCTTGAAGCCATTGTTAACACCAGAGTTGAGTTTTCAGCATGGGAGACCTAACAAAACAGCAGTGAAGCTGCACGACCCTATCCTCCAAATATCACTGTGCACGCCATCGTTACCAATCTTTTCACTTCTTTATCACAGCTAAGACGCTGTTTTTGTAGACATATTCTGTATTTATGTGTGCGCTGTGGGCATTCCCTGTGTATTTGTGTAATATTTACTGTACATGTGTCCGTGTTGTCTAGGTCCTCACTGCCCTTCTAGATCGATGCTGCAGATTTGATCAAGGCTGTTGGGCTGCATGTGGAATGCCAACATTGTCATCAGGCACAGTAGGAACCAAATGGTGGTATCAGTGGGATTGATCCGGTCGACTCCACTGCAAGCACCCAATCCCGCAATCACAAGCCCCTCAAATCGAAGGCAATGATCCTCAGCTGGGACCCCTGCTGGGAGGGAAGGAGGAGGAGGGCGCCAGTGGGCCTCGGTAATAGCAGAGGCAGGAGTGGGGTGAGGATGAGCATGGGAGGAGCAGAATCTTTAGCACACCCGAAAATATCAAACAAATCCAGGAAGGAGCTGCAAATGTTGGAGGAACAAGTTGCTGTTGGGACGTGGGCGGCATACTGTGTCCATTTGGGTCTTTGTCGGCTCCCAGCTGACAGGAGATCAGATGCTGTGTTCACCGTTTTTCATATTTGTGTCCCAGTTAGACACAGAGATGGATTTATTATTACATGAGTTCATGTACTAGGATTCAAAGAACCACATCGTACTGTGATTGTTGTGGGATTATAATTAAAGTGGCTTTAAAGCAAGAAAATTAGTTTTCCATAGAGCACTTTGGGCGGTATGATAAATTTAATTCTACATCACTGTCTAGTTTGCCTCCTTAAGGCTATTAATAACTACTCACGTTGCACTTATTATTTAATCAAACTGTTCCTTTTTTTGTAACACCGTGTGTGTGTGTGTGTGTCTGTGAGGAGCTACAATGCAATATATATCTGTCCATCTGTGTACCCACTCAACACACCCTGGGTGTTCTGTTAGCCCTTTTGTGAGTGTATTTCTGTGATATATACTCACCCAGCGATTGTGTGTTTGTAGGTGTGTGTGTGTCTGTGCATAGGCCATTAATGTAGTCCTGCAGCTTTCCTAGTCACCATCCTAAAGCCCCACTTTCCTTGTCCTTCCTCAATGTTGAGAGGCACAGTCACAAAAATCAGAATTGCTGAAGTTTGAATCATTTGTGGGTCTTCATATGCTATAAACACATATGTGTGTGCGGGCAGGGGTGAGCATGTTCACATCACATTTAAGTCCTAATATGTACCTGACAATACACAAATCCAAATTGTGTGTGCGTGCACGTGTTTGTGTTCTGTGGCCAGCAGGACCAGATTTTGACCTGTGACCCTCACTGCAGGTCTGGACCTGGATTAGAGGCCTAATCTCTTACCTGTCACTTTACACACCACTGCACATGTCTATAAAGGCTCTGGCAGCCAGGACACAAACCCCCATGCATGCATGCACACACAAATGTGAACAAAAAGCCCACATTTTTAAATCTGTGTACACACACAGACACTATTTCAAAAAGAAATTGTTGCAACAAAATAGCCTGGAAATGCAGAGCGATGCACACGGACCTTTGTGCGTGTGCATGTGAGTGTTAGTCTTACCCAGTGTGTACAGCGGCATCCCACTGAGCTGAACATGGTGAAGGTGTAGCACTGCGAGCCGGCTGCTCCGCAGCGCTTTAGACAGAGACTGGACAGGATAGTCAACCAAGGCCACATTGCAGACATCCAGTCTGTAGAGACACACACTCTGAAACACACACAGTGCAGAAAGAGTGAATACAGACAATTGCAGAAAAAAGACTCGTCAGAATGTCTGATCTGACCAAGAGTCGAAAAGGAAGAGAAGGAGAGGATGAATATTGAAAGAAAGAGCTTCACCAGCTGCTGTCAAACACTCAGACCCGTGGAAAGACAAGTGGAGAAGGTGGTTCTAAGGACTCGCACTGGAACAGTGGACTGACCTGTCTGTCCTCCCTGACATCAAACACTGCAAAAAAACCAGGACAAAGAGCAACCCTGAGTGACAGGGAGGTTAGGTCCATGCTGTGGGATGATATGGTTGCGGGCAGATATGGGTGTCTTGGCCAAGGTTATCAAAGTAGTGGATCTCAAAAATGAGAACACCATGAAAAGGTTACATTCTTTAATAAATTATTCAAAAAGCCAAACTGTCATATTTTCTATATTCATTACATAGAAAAAGATTGTTCCCGTTTTTAAATTTTGGGGACTATGACTTATAGTTCATGACTATCTCAAATTATCAGAAAATTTCATTTCTAGTTTGAGTATTCACACAGTATAAATACATTGTATCTCTCGGTCTAGTTCAGTACACGCAACCGCAATCATGGGGAAGACTGCTGACCTGTCACTTGGCGATAATTGACACCCTCGGCAGAAAGGTAAACCACCGAAGGTCATTGTTGAAAAGGCCGGCTGCTCACTGTTTGGAAGACTGGAAAAAGGTTGTAGGAAAACTGAACAAGCAACAATAAATGTTCATTCAAAAGGGGGCGGGGTGGCTCAGTAGGTAGAGTGCTCGCCCCTGGATCGGAAGGTCGACGGTTCGAATCCACCCAACGGCTACCCTGAGGTACACTTGAGCACCGTACCGTCCCCCACATACAGATTGGTGGCTGCCCACTGCTTCACTGAGTGTGAATGGGTTACATGCAGAGACTAATTTCCTACGGGATCAATAAAGTATTTCAAAAAAAAAAAAAAAAAAAACCTTTTAAAGAAAAAAAAAAAAAAAAA